>CANOAX010000008.1:0-205000 GCA_947563465.1 Archips xylosteana
ATGTACCATTACCCAACTAAATTGGTAATATTAACCAACTCGCTAGGTAATTCCAACCTGAAGTTAGGTGTTACTTACCAAGTGAGTAGGTTGATTTTACCTTATTATTCCATTACCTAATAAGTAGGTAAATTACCAAAACATAGTGTTTACCTAATAAGTTGGTTAACGGTGGACTAGGTGAATTTTACCTACTTTTGCTTTACCTAGTGCACTAGGTAGAATTACCCTACTTAGTCGTATGTCTGCGTTTCACCCAAAAAGTAGGCTAAATAAACCTAAAAATCGCCTACTTTTTTTCCCAGTGTATCCATGCAAAATTACAGCTTTCTAGCATTAATAGCCACTGCGCTAAGCCACGGACAGACAGATGGACAGACAGACATGATGAAACTATAAGGGTTGCGTAAATCGACTTGAAATCAAGATACCTAGGTGAACAAGCCACAGATAGTATTTGTAAGTACAACTCCTTGTCCTATCTCATGCAGGCTAAATCAAATCAGGCTTATTCTTAGGGTAAATCCAACTAACCTATATTAACTTGTAGGATACTTTCTATCCTGGAAAATTGCATAGTTACACGGGATAGCGATAAACGAACTTTTCCTAGACAGAGTCGTGGGAAACAGCTAGTAAAAATAATTTATCCTTATTTTTCTTAAGCTCACAAGGCATGACTTATATCGTATCTCGCACCCTTTATAGTATAAAGTTTATACCCTACTAGCATTTGCCCGCGACTTCGTCCGCGTAGAATTCCAATTTGTGGTAAAGCTTCTTCATCTCTTTCATTGTATAAAACAAAAATCCGGCACCGGCAACATCCATCATTATTATCATTTCATCATGAGTATCAGTTAGTGAATATTATAAATCCCGTTTATTCCCTATCCCGCGGGAATTTCAACAAATTTGTCCTTATTCTTTGCAAAATTACACTTATTTTTATCCCGCGGGTATTTTGCATTTTCCCCGAGAAAAGTAGCTTATGTCCTTAAAGCTTTCTACCGATAAAAGAACTTTTAAAATCAGCCGCGTAGTTGAGTTCACTTATTTTTTTCCCGTGGGAATTTTGATTTTTCACGGAGAAAATAGTCTATGTAAGTAAGGGTTAGTGTAGCTACTCACTAATAGGTTAAAGAAATTTTCAAATCAGCCCTGAAGTGAAATTCACTTCTTAATATCCCAGGGGAATTTTGCATTTTACCGAATAAATAGTAGGTAGCCTATACCAATAAAGGATAGTGAAGCTTTCTATTGGTGATTTTTTTTTAAACTCAGCCCCGAAGTTAATTTTACTATTTTCTATACCGCGGGAATTTTGCATTTATCCGGAAAAAAGCATCCTATGTTAACCAAAGACAGTGCATCTTTTCTATTGGTGTAAGACATTTTAAAATGAGCTCCGAAGTTGAATTTTCTTTTTTCTATCCCTTGGGAATTTTGCATTTCCCCGGAAAAAAGTAGCCTATGTCAATAAAGGATAGTGTAACTTTTTACTGGTAAAAGTTTTTTTTTTTAATCGGCTCGGCAGTTTCAGAGGTTATCTATCCCACAGGAATTTCCAAAAATCCTGCAATAAGTTTTTTTGTTGTTATGGTCATTTTCGTTAATACTGTATTTGAAAAGATTAGTAATTGTAGTTACGGAGATATGGTCCAGTTGATTTGAGTACCTACATATATAAATCCTGATTTAACTTTATCCCGTGGAAATTTTCAAAATTCTTTATATTCGCTTTATATTCTAATAGTCTAATTGCATGCCCAATTTGTACAGTTTAGTAATCTTCGTTATGGGCATAGGGTCACTCTTGATGAAATATATAAATCCCGATTATTCCTTATCCCGTGGAAATTCCGGAAAATCCTTTCTTATCGGATGCCTACGTCATACAAAGAACACACCCTCCACGTTTTAGGTCTCTACATACAGCGGTTTAGGCTGTGCGTTAATCCGGCAGTCAGTCATTTAGGACTTCAGGACAAAGCATTTTATATGTATTTGCATTGCACCAAGCTTTTATGCGAGTTCAACAATGATATTTGAATACTCAATTCGATTTTATTCGAAAAAGGTTGAACTCGCATAAAAGCTTCATCATCATCATCATTTCAGCCGTAGGACGTCCACTGCTGGACATAGGCCTCCCTCATTGACGTCCAATCATTACGGTTGGAAGCGACTTGCATCCACCCTGAACCTGCGGCCTTCACCAAAATGTCCGTCCATCTCGTTGGTGGACGTCCCACGCTGCGCTTGTAAAAGCAAAAGCTTGGTGAAATGCAAATACTTAATACATATAATTAGCTATTATCAGAGATCAGATCAAGACGTGGTTGACAAACGTAGACAAAAATGGTTTGCAATATTTGAAGTTTCGTTTCGTTTACAATGTGTCAAAATAAAATGTAATTTAAATCAAAAGCACTAAGGAGTATTGATATCAACTTCGAAGCAAATCACCCCCAAAATAACTTTCTACTACTTTTTGACCCCGTCAAGGGATGAATTTCAATAAAATACGAAACACGTCTTCCATCAATTTTGTTAAAGAATGTTTATGCAAAATTTGAAGTAGATTGGACCAAGGAATCACGATGTCTCATACAAACTTTGCCCCCCTTTTTTACCCCCTTAGAAGTAGAACTACGGAAAATCCTTTCTTATCGGATGCCTACGTCATACAAAGAACACACCCTCCAAGTTTCAGGTCTCTACGATCAGCGGTTTAGGCTGTGCGTTGATCCGTCAGTCAGGACAAAGGATTTTATATGTATAGATTATAGTTAAGTACACTAGTTTTTTTCCACGACTTCATCGGCGTAGAATATGTTCATTCATTACTGTCCTATGGTATTATTTGGGATAAAGCATAAATTAGTACACGTAGGACGACAGCGAGTCTGAAATGGGTCGTGACGGGAGTGTGGCAAGCCTATTTACATGGCTGTTATGAAATTAACCATATAAGATCTGGTTTATAGATAGATGTACAGTCAGCAACGAAAGTCTAACACATCCAAATTTTCAAAATACGTGCACACTATACGGTTTCATACATATGTTACTTACTTAACAGGATTTCGTACATGGACATTAATGCTGCGTATCCACCGGAGCTGTGGGAGGATGCGTTGCGAGGGATGTGTTTGTCATGAACCAATAGAAACACTTCATTTACCTATCCTTGCTCAGCTCAGCTCTGGTGGAAACAGCTCAGCGGAGCGAGGTTTTTGTACATACAAAAGAAGGGAAAGATGTGTTGCTAGGCGGCGCTGCTCCGCTCTTGCCTCACCGCACCCCGCCCGCTCATTTGAAAAGAGCCCGCTACACATCCTCGCTACGCACATACGCACATCTTTGGTGGAAACATTCACACCGTTACTCATCCTATCGTTACACAGCCTCGCACCGCTTAGCTACCTCGCACATCTCTGATGGAAACGCAGCCTTACAGATGCAAATGTCAGTAAATAAATTATAAATAAATATCAGGGGACAAGTCACACCAATTGACCTAGTCCCAAAGTAAGCTAAACAAAAGCTTGTGTTATGGGTAATAAGCAAAAGATAAAGAGAACCTGCTGACAGAAACCTGCTGCTGCTGCTGAGTCTGCTGTTTCTGCTGGCAGAAGCTGGATGCGTCTAGCCGAGGACAGGGCGCAATGGCGCTTATTGGGGGAGGCCTATGTCCAGCAGTGGACTGCTATAGGCTGATGATGATGATGATGAAAGAGAACCTGACTACAAAGCTTAAGGTCCGGGTTCGATTCCCGGTCGGGGCAGATATTTGTGTGAAAGCTACGAATGTTTGTGCTGAGTCTTGGATGTTTTATATGTATTTAAGTATATACTTATTTATATAAGTATGTTTATCCGTTGTCTAGTACCCATAGTACAAGCTTTGCTTAGTTTGGGACTAGGTCAATTGGTGTCAATTTTCCAACGATTTACTTTATTATTTTTATTATAATTTGAGTGGATCATATCCATAGGTCGATGGATCTCAGTGAACATGCCCTAGAGTCCGTGGCTCAGGAACAAAACATTATGTCTAAGTCACCTAAGCAAATTTTTCAGTTATGATATAACTGAAATAAATAAATACCAGTTTGAAAGTTAGTGTGGTAACCATTCCTTTAAAAGTGAAATAAATATATATTCTTTTAGATATCCATATTTTAATCAAATGGCAAGTTATAATGCATTGCGAGCTCTACATTTTGATATTAAAATCTCATTTTTCGAAAAAAGGTGACTAGACATGTTCTTTCCGAGTACCTACTTACCTACCCTTCTTCATCGCACAAATATTTCGCTTTACCAAGAATGAAAACCATGACCCTGAAACGAGCTTCGCTACAGGATTATTACCGACTAAACCAATGTGATAAGATGATTTTAATCTTTGTTTAATGTGTGTATGTAATAATTTTATTTGTTTCTTAGGTATCTCCAAGAAAAACCAATTTAAATCGAAAACTCGACTATTCATCAAAGAGACTACTAAAATTGCTGGGACTAGCATGGAAAGATTGAATAATGCGCAAAAACATGCAACAAATATGGAACTAATGACCAAAGCAGCATTAAATAAATATAAAATACATAGGTTAAGGGAAATGGCAACGAAAAATAAGAAATAAATGCTTCAAACAATATTTTGTGTTTTCTTTTGGTTTACAATGCCAGTATTATATAAGAATTGCGCCTATTAAAAAGATTTTTATCGTGATCACATCACTAGAGAGTGTCGAAAATATCGATATCGGTATAGAGTACATTTATTGAAAGCCCTATGAGTCACGTGGTCACAGGCAAAGAGTATTTTAGTACATAGGTCACATCACAGGCTAAGATAAGACCACAGATAACCAATATTATCTGTGGTATATACAATAGTTCTCCGCATTACCTCTAGATAGCGCTTCTCCATACATGCAAGTTTAACAATAGAGTTGCCACTCTTTTTCTATATACTAACTCTACTCTTTGGCGCCAGTCAGTCTCAACGCTTGACACTAACCGCACGTCGCCTCGCGCTTCCAATATCACTCGATATAACACGCTATTCCGCTTATTTCTGCTTCTCCTTCCTTCTGCTATTGTTGTAAACTATATTGTGTGCAGTGACAATAAACTGTTTGGTGAAATTCCTGTGTTCTTGGACTTACACTTCCGTGTTAACCTAGAAGCCAATTATCGAACGACGAACCGGTCAGTTCCCACAGATTATTTGTTGATACATTGTGTTGTGGGTGCTACTTTACTATAAATACGTATACTTACAGGTAATTGCAGTAAATAATTCACGCTCCTTCAAAATAACATCGTATTTTCAAAATATAGGGCCCGTAACTTGATTTATAATTATACTTATTATATTTAGATAGATTATTTACTATGTTAATATCTGTAAATTATCATTAAATTCGGAATGAATAATTTTGTTGTTTTTTTTTAAATTTCAAATTGGTTGATTTTAGCGCACAGCGCAGGGAAGGCGTAACAATAGTCGTGCGCGAGCGCGGGGCGGGGGGGGCATGTGATTGAGTGTGCAACCCGAACGCGGGCAGACGCGTGAGGGCCGACGTCGTTGTCAGTTGTATGCCATAAATGCGAAAAAATTGTTTTGATAGTTACGGTACTCATTTGTTATTTGACGTTATTCTTTATCTTAGGTTGATAGTTAGTTACGTAGTTTAGTTACGTCTTTTTCATACTTATTATTACTCTTTTGTTGTTTGTGCTTAGTAAGATTAAGCTTAAATTCTTTATTTTTTTTTCTTAGTACGTAGGTTTACGTTCCCTTAGTTCGTATATAGTAGGTAAGTTTGTGCAGGTAGGTTTTAGGGAGTTTATTATTTTTCCACTGTTTATTATAATTTAGTACCTAATTAGGCAATTCGTTTTTGGTAGTTTAGTTCAGTTTATTAAATTGTAGGTATCAGGTAGGTTTTTCATGCATTATTTTTAAGTTCATAGTTTAGTAGGTTTATTTTCGCAATTTATATTAGTAGGTAGATGTTTTTTGGTAGTTTACGGTTTAAGATTATTTATTTCTCAAGTTTACTATACGTAGGTAGTAAGTATTGGATAGGGTGTTAGGTAAGGTTGATTTAAACATTATATATTATTCAAATTTTACTAAGTAAGTAGGTACAGTTTTTACTGCATTTATTTTGTTTTCTGAACGTCGGTAGTTTAATCACATTAATCTAAAGATATTCGAATATAAACGTAAAAAACATGGTTATCGAAACTATATGTATTGATGGGCAGATGGTTTGTCAAACCATCGTGCCAATTAAAGGGGACGGCGCTTGCCTTTTTAGATCCATTAGCTATCTGATATTCGGCAAAGAAAAAATGGCATTTACAGTGCGAAAACAAATTGTCAATTTTGTTGTACAGCACTGGGATGAATTCCGTATTGTGTCCGACAATGGACGTGGTGACAATTACAATACATCTGACGAGTATTATGCTGATATGATTCAACCATTTACATAGCTAACAGCTATTTAGAAACATGTTCTAAAAAATTCAGGTAGAAGGTGATAATTTAACCGATGAAGTGCTCAACAACTTTATACTGATTAAAGTACTTCCTTATAAACAACATTTTTTGTCATGTTTGAAGGTGGCAGCAATAGAACTATACTTTGAGGTGAACTTACATGGGAGCACGCCACATAGAACTGACCGTGGGAGAAGCAGTCCTGTCGTAGGTCTACTCTGGCAAATTTGAGAGTTTGCCCCTGCGACTTATTTATTGTCATGGCGGAACAGACCTTCAGAGGAAACTGTAGCCTTTTAAATTCAAAGGGAAGATCATTTGGTATTAATGGAATACGCGGCACAAACACTGGGTCTCCCTTAGCAGGTCCGGTCAAAATAGTGGCCTCTACAACGTTCCGGTGCAAAGCTTTGACTTGCAACCTAGTGCCATTACAAAGTCTGGGTGGTTTTAATAGTATTTTATGCAACGGTTGTATAAGTGAGGTCTTAAAAGGCGAGTGACGTGAGTTGCGATACGAGCGAATGCGAGTATCGCAATGGAAGACGGCACGAGCCGTTAAGACCAAATTATACACCGTTGCATACAATATTTTTTCTACGACTCGACTCTACTGTACTGGACTGTACCCTACTGTAGGGTACAGTCGGGTACAGTAGGGTAAAATAGGGTACAGTAGGGTAAAATGGGGTACAGTCAGGTAAAGTAGGGTACAGTCGGGTGAAATAGGGTACAGTAGGGTACAGTTGGGTACAGTAGGGTAAAATAGGGTACAGTAGGGTACAGTAGGGTAAAATAGGGTACAGTAGAATACAGTCGGGTACAGTAGGGTAAAATAGGGTACAGTCGGGTACAGTAGGGTAAAGTAGGGTACAGTTGGGTACAGTCGGATACAGTAGGGTAAAATAGGGTACAGTCGGGTAAAGTCGGGTACAGTAGGGTACAGTCGGGTACAGTAGGGTAAAATAGGGTACAGTTGGGTACAGTAGGGTAAAATAGGGTACAGTAGGGTAAAAAAGGGTATTTTACCCTCCTGTACCCGACTGTGCCGGACTGTACCCAAATGTACCCTACTGTACCCTATTTTACCCTAATGTACCCGACTGTACTCTACTGTACCCTATTTTACCCTACTGTACCCGACTGTACCCTTCTGTACCCTATTTTACCCTACTGTACCCGACTGTACCCTACTGTACCCGACTTTACCCGACTGTACCCTATTTTACCCTACTGTACCCGACTGTACCCAACTGTACCCTATTTTACCCTACTGTACCCGACTGTACCCTATTTTACCCTACTGTACCCGACTGTACCCTATTTTACCCTACTGTACCCGACTGTACTCTACTGTACCCTACTGTACCTTATTTTACCCTACTGTACCCGACTGTACCCTACTGTACCCGACTGTACCCTATTTTACCCTACTGTACCCGACTGTACCCTACTCTACTCAACTCAGCAGGTCTAAACTGGGCTTTAGTGTTGAGTGTACCCTACATTTAATATTATGTGGCAGCTAGGTGCATCGTAATAACGACATTACGACACAAGTGCTGTTATGGCGAATAGATTAAGTATAGACTTTCTGAAGTCATATAATCTATGTTCTTATATATTTGTTCGCGACCATGTAAAAAACAGATAAAAGTACAGGAGTAGGAAAATTTCTTAAAAACATAACAGGTGTACCCACACGTAGTAAAAGTCTGTGATATGGCAGGCCCGGTGAGTTCAAAGTGTTTAAGAACTCTACTGGATAATTAACGGCATCGTCAGTGTTTACCACAGTATCTATTGAGTTATATATAAAAGAAGAAACTGACTGACTGACTGACTGACTGACTGACTGACTGACTGACATATCAACGCACAGCCCAAACCACTGGGCCTAGAGATTCCAAATTTGGCATGTAGGTTCCTTATAAGGTCTAGGGGTGCACTAAGAAAGGATTTTTCAAAATTCACTCCCTAAGGGGGTGAAACGGGGGTCCAAAGTTTGTATGGGGAAACAAGATTCGTTCGACTATTTTATTCGAAACTTCACAGAAGTACTCCTAATGATAAATGAGTAAACACGTGTTTCAGGTTTTTTTGAGAATTCAACCCCTAAAAGGGGGAAAAGGGGTAACAAAGTCTGAAAATCAACATGGGTGTTGTTTCTATGGTTTATCGGGTCGCTGGTTATGAAAACAACAACGGTTTTAAAATCCGACGTGGTGGACGTAAAATACCATCTCCCTGGATGGGGTGCGATGGGGTTGAAATGTCTTAATAAACTAAATGACTGTTGATATATCAACGCACAGCCCAAACCACTGGATCTAGAGACTTGAAATTTTGCACATAGATACCTTATACAATGTAGGCATCCACTAAGGAAGGATTTTTGGGAATTCCCACGGGAACGGGAAAAAACGGGATTTATAAATTCGATTCCGAGTGACCCTATCTCAGTAACTATAATAACTAGACTCTTCAAATTTGATACACAAGTAGGTATTATATTAGTTAAAACATCAATTTCAGGATTTTTCAAAATTCCCACGGGATAAGGAAAAAACGGGATTTATATATTCAGTTCAACCGGATCCTATGAACTATAATTACTAGACTCTTCAAATTTGGCATAGAAGTAGATAATTATAATAGTAAAAAAATATTTTAAGGATTTTCGGAAATTCCCACGGGATAAGGAAAACACGGGATTTTTCGTTTCACTGGTCGTAGAAAGCTGAAATTCGACATGTAGGTTGCTTGGGGAGTGTAGAAGAGGATTGAGAGAGGACTTTCCAAAATTCCCACGGGAACGGGAGAAAACGGGATCTTTCATTTTACTGGTCGTAGAAAGCTGAAATTCGGCATGTAGGTTGCGTGGGGAGTGTAGAGAAGCATTGAGAGAGGACTTTCCAAAATTCCCCCGGGAACGGGAAAAACGGGATTTTTCGTTTTACTGGTCGCAGAAAGCTGAAATTCGGCATGTAGGTTGTTTGAACAGTGCAGAGGAGCATTGAGAGAGGACTTTCCGAAATTCCCACGGGAACGGGAAAAACGGGATTTTGCGTTGTACTGGTTGTAGAAAGCTAAAATTTCAAAATTCATAAGTTTATACTGTGAGTAGGCCGCAAAGGGCTCTTTAGCCGACTTCAAAAAAAGGAGGAGGTATGTTCACCGATTTCTCGGTCAATTGTGGACCGATTATGAAAATTATTTTTTTATTCGTAAGAATATAATATAGGTACTCCTAAGATGGTCCCATTGTCACCAAATCAGGATCTGATGACGGGATCTCAGGGAAATCTAGGGCAACCCTCAAATTTTGTAGACACACATTATGTTTTTCATATATTTTCTCAAGCTATTTAAGTGTTTGCGTCTGGTAGACATCATCTCATGTTGATGAGCTGATGATGGAAAGTAAAACTCCTTAACGGTTAGGAGTTGAGGATATTTTTTTAAATATTACAGGTACGTATAGTCCGATAGTTGTATTATTTCAGGTTATCCAGGTGAGCTGATGATGGAAGGTTAAACTCCTTAACGGTTAGGAGTTATAGGAAGTTTCTTTAAATATCATATGCACGTAGACCTTTAGTTTTATTCTTTTTGGTTATTCAGATGAGCTGATGATGGAAGGTATAACTTTTTAACGGTTAGGTCACACAACACTTTAACAAAATACTATATATAATATGTATAATATCAATGCATAGTAGGTACATATCGCTTCCAGTTACTCAAGTTTCTGTAGAAGGTAAGAAAACATTGAATTATGCCTAATGCAGGACAGGGGATAGTAATAATAGGTTTTATATATTAACAAGCCTGGTTATTTTAATGCCCGCTTCCGAATTAGCGAAAAACATTGTACAAAAATATAAAGAAATACTGTAAAGGACCGTATCTACCTGTAGTCGGGCTTGCTTGCACGCTTGCTTGCACGCTTACTTGCACGCTTTCTTGCAAGCGTGCTTGCTTGCGTGCATGCATGCTTGCTTGCATCTTGCTTGCATGCTTGCTGGCATGCTTGCATGCTTGCTTGCTTGCCTGTATGCTTGCTTGCTTGATATCTTGGTTCTTTGGAATACTATTGGTACACGCGAGCGAAGCCGCGGGCAAAAGCTATTGAGTTATAAACAATCTGTTGGCCTTCAAAGGAATTCAGTAATATGTCATTAATGACCGCTGCTTGGTCATTCTTTGGAGTCAATATAGCTCTTTCGCATAACCACTCTATTGATTTTTCTTGGATGAGCGCAATGTCTGGATAAATCTTTGAAATCAGGTCTTCAACTGTTGTTACTGTAGAGCACAGATCGGCAGGGACAGATATCATGTAGTCTTTTTCGGGGTAATCACCGTTACCCACTTTTAGCAAAAGGTCTGAAAATTGGCCAGCGGAATCATTACCTCCAAGGTAAACTCTCATATTTTTTGTTAATTTTAAAATTTTTACTGTGGGCCACAATGATGATCTTTTAAGACACGCTTTTATCTCATCGGCACGTGTTCCCCTTGGAACTACTGGTAGAGTTTGACGAAAGTCTCCTGCCAGCAATACAGTCAAACCACCCATCAAACTTTTGCTACTGCGTAGGTCTTGCAGAGTCCTATTCAAAGCTTCTATAGCTTTTTTAAGGGCCATAGTACTTTCATCCCAGACAATGATTTTAGCTTTTCTCAGTACTTCTGCAAATTTGCTCTGTTCTGAAATATTACACAATGGAGTTTCTACATTTCGTCGGTGCGAATGACAAAATCGCTATGTAATTTTGACTTACTTTACAGGAGACCAAAAAAACTGTTTATATAATAGTATATACAACTTTTGTCACATCTGACTTTTTTAAATAATACAGTAGTAAGATTTACATGATTTTCACGAAAAAATAAACAATTTTTCCTCGTAGATTTTTATAATATTAACAAAAAACCAGAATTTAGCTACATAGCGACTTTGATTTGGCTTACTTTAAATCGCCATGTGCCAAATGTACACATAGCGTAGTTTTTACAACGTGGAAGGCGACACATAGCGGGTTATAAAATGTTTAAATTTGGTAATGTGAGTCGACTTTTACTATTATAAATATTGAAAATATGAATAACATGAATCTTTATTGTTATCTGCTCACAAGTTAGTTTATTAGTTAAACCTAATCAATAATAAATCAAGCAAGTGTAATAAAAAAGAAAACTGTACTATATTTTCGATTACACTAATTGATTTGCATAAACTTTATGAAAATATGCCGTTTAAGTTATACGAGTATTCTACTGATTTTTCATTACTCTTGCCTCTTATAATTTTAATGCCTAGTCAAAGGTTAGTTGAAATCACTTAATAATTTGTACGTTTACACTATCGTAGAAATTATGATAATCTTGGTGCATATAGACCTTTAAAGATTGCAGAGGATTTCGCTAAATCAATTTTTGGACCGCTATTATATAATGGTAGTGCTTCATTATGTTCACGCTGTTCAGGTTGCCTTTGCAGTAAAAGAGTGAATATGTCAGTATGTTTGTATTTGACATCGCCATCTTTGTACCACAGGCTTCTTATGTCGGTCACTGTAGGGTCACCGGACCGTTTACCAGGCCTAATACTTATAAAATTGCACGGCACTTCTTCGTAATTTTTAAAGAATGAATTATCTAAATAATTCACAACATACGGTTTCGTCGGCCTTGCCTTGCCTGTCTCATGCGAGTTAAATAGTCAGTAAGTGCACATATTGGCAGCCTGAATTGGTTTTCTAATGTTGAATGAACACTGTCGACTTCCATCACGTTGTGACCTTTCTCCAATATCAGTTGTTCAATTTCGATACCTAAAGAAGTTGACGCATTAGTCAAAGCACTACTCAAAACCTTGTTTCTGTTCTGGTAAGAGCAGCCGTCAGATGTAAGGTACACTTTTTTATAAGTACAGCAGTGCTCTTTTAAAAACTGTATAATACAGCTTGTTATGATGGTACTGGCTATCACACCGCATTCTCCTTCATGCCATACATATAAATAAACGTTATTATAATTTTTGACATAAAAAGTGTAGTTATGTACTGCCGGCTTATGCTTATAACATTGCTCGGAGACAAGGAACTTTGGTCTTTTCTGGGTTTAAAAATAGAAATCATTCTTTCCTCTAACTTTTCTATTAATAATTTACACGTGTCACAGAATTTAAAATATTCTCCTTGCACCAAAGTGCATTATGGGTCTTACTGTGAAAGGTGTCCTCAATATAATTACGTCCTTACTATCTCCTCTACAATAATGACTAGGTACAACAGGTACTTGTTCAAACCATAGCTCCACAGATCTTGATTTTAGAATTCTAGGTGTTGATATTGACACTGTGCATCTATCAATTTTCCGTATCTTAGAATTACTGGGGGAAGAATCAGTAGTGTTCGTAGTTCTGATCCATTCTTGAAACAAGTCTTTCTTTAAACCGACTTTGACTTTGCAAGAAGCATTCGAAACGAAACCGTACATTTTTTAGGCAAGTAATTTCCTCTTTCGCACCAGGCCGACGTTTTAACGTGCTACAAATTTGCACTAAGCCATTTATATACGATTTTTTAGCGTCCCACGATGGTAGATTCCAAAAATATTGAAAAATGTCACTTTGGATTTCATCACATATAGCCCTGCAAATAAAACTCCTATAAGACTTTTGCTCCGCTCCATGAGTACAAGGTTTTTCTGTCATAGCACGATTTTTCTTAACAACATATTTACTAAATATTTTTAATGTAGATGGATCCCGCTGTCTTTTGTTACCCTTATAAGTCTTTCCAATAAGTCGCAAATGTTGATTTTCCCTTATTTTTGATGGAAATGCAGAAGGGTCTACAATAGCATGTTTTGCTGGGCCAGTGGCAATTTTTTCAAATGGTAAATTAATAGTTATACCACTTTCATGATTCAACAAAAAGGTTATATATTGTCCTCAGCAGTTCTGTCATCTGACAAATTTTCGACAGAACAACTAGCCTGTTCGATACGGCCCGTGGGGTTCAGTAATAGTTCCAGATAATTGATATTTCCGACACATGGTCTACGTTTATATCCCTATTGTCATTATCCAGAAACATTGAAGTGAGTGTAGGATTATTTAGAGAATTTTGCTCAAACCACGCAGCGGGTAGGTATAGTCAGATTATCGTCATTAGAATTGCCAATTAAATCCCTTGAAACATTTCTCGGTGATGTTTCATGCACTTGAACGGAGCGGTCAGGATTTGACAAAATATTCATACTGTAGTAATCAGAAAATAGTATAGTTTGGTCATAAACGTATTCATTATTAAATGATACGTGCAATTTTACTAAGAAAAAACAAGTAATCTAATAAAACCTGGTAGCACTTACTTGATAAAATGTGAAATTAAAGCATGTAGCACGATAACACTAGATGTCGCTAGCAGGCCTCCGTACGCAATCATCTCACACCACCCGCGCCCATACTACGTACATCATTTACGCTGCGCTCCAAGAGATGGCGCCACCAGGCAAATTAGATGGCGCTAACGTTTGGTCAACGCAGAATCATGACCTCAACACAAGCCATCGTGATTAGTCAGTTCGGTTAGGGACTAACACATGCATGCATACTATGCGCTTTCACCCCAGTGAGACGTTTTAGTATCTGATTGTGTTGAGCTTACTGTCATTGTTTTAGGGTACTTCCACCTCTGTTGGGATATCCAAGAACTATTACAGTGGCTCTCTAGTAGATTGTATTATAGTTATTCGTTGTAATAAACATTCGTTCGTATATTGGGCTGTCTTCGTTTCCCCGCCGTTTCCCCGCATTACACTGGCGCCCTACACGTGAGGCCCGTTCTACGTGACGTCATCATCATCATCATCGTGCGACTCATCTCGCTACGCCAGCTGCTACGAGCTACGGTTCTCGACTCTGCGCTACGAGCAACGCTACGACGTACACTAGGACGACCTACAATATTAATGCACCGAGGAGAAAGCGGAACTTCGAAACTTAAGAGCCCAACTTTCGTTACACGCTCCGGACGCATTACCACTTTCAAGAGGAATAAGTTGAAAATGCTTTCACCTGATCAATTCGCCGAGCTTTTGGAAAGAATACCCGCTCCATCACAACCTCCTAGGGGCTCATTCATAAACTGTCACTACAGTTACGACGGCGTGAAGGATCCTGAAGTGGTAGAAGCTTTCCTGTCTGCAATAAATATCTTCAAGCGATCAGCGGACATCGGCGACCAGACAGCACTTAGCGAGTTACCCCTTCTGCTGAAAAGCAGTGCTGGAGTTTGGTGGCTTGGCGTGAAGAAGGACGTAACATCGTGGTCGGACTTCGAGACACGTCTTCGCGAAAACTTTGCACCGGTTCGTGAACCTTACCTACTGTACCTCGAGATCATGCAAAAACAGCTGCAAGACGAACTAACAGAAGACTTCATAAGACGGAAGCGACTGCTGTTCTCACAACTGCCGAGCCCTGGACAAACAGAAATAGTACAGCTAGACATGGTATACGGATTGTTGCGCTTGGACATTAGAGACAAGGTTCCACGCGCAGAAGTAAAAGACTTTAAGGAACTTCTCAAAGCGGCTCAAGCTGCTGAACACGTATTAAATGAGAAAGTTGCTGGACCCTCAAGCGAAACGAAACCGAATGAGTACAAACAAGATACTCGACCAACACCATTCCGTAAACAACGTTGCAGATACTGTAAAAACGTCGGACATACCGCTGAGAATTGTCGAAAGCTAGCAGCACGCAATAACCCTGCACCAAAAGAAGCTTCAAAGGCTGATACCCAAGATGCAGTAGCTCAGCATCCATCTCCATCTACACCGAGATTTAGGTGTCACGGCTGCGGTGCTCCTGGGGTAGTTAGAAGCAACTGCCCAACCTGCCATTCGAAAAGGATGCAGCAACCTGCACCAGAAATTGGATTTTGTTCGGTCGCTTCTACCATCGACGCTAGAGAACGACCAGTAATCTACGTTGAGATAGGGGGAATACATGGCGCTGCGTACTTAGATAGTTGCGCCAAGTCAAGTATCGCATCTTTTTCCTTGTACTGTGAACTGAAGAGGCAAGGATACGAGTTTAAGGAGATAAATATCGGCATAACATTAGCGGACGGTATTCAAAAGCACCAAAAGGTATTGGTTACCCAAGCTCCTGTGAAGTTGAACGATCGCACGGTGCGTACAACCTTTTTGGTTCTGCCAGAATCACGCCGCAACCGCACACTTCTTGGAGTTGGATTCATACAAGACGCCCATATAGAACTCAGTTTGCCCCAGTGCACATGGCATTTTATCGACGATCCATCTCAAGTGTTTGAGCTATTTGAAGAAGGCTTCGTGTTTGGAGAACGGGTCGCGCTTTCTGCCATGACACCGGATGAAGACCCTTCTCTGTCACCTTCATTACCAGAGGGGAGTAACACTGCACGCGCATACGGTCCTCTAAAAAGAATTGATTTACCGACGCCCCCGCCTAGGAAAAGATCTCACACCGGATATCCTGCGAATTACTCACCTATATTGGAAGCACTTTACGAAGATGCGAAGACCAGTCTTGAGAATTATGATGAAGAGTGTGATTTAGATGGCCTTGACTACACACTTTTCCCATCAACCTCCATATCATCGGTGAATATCACGGTTCTAGACAAGTTCTTGGAGAAGAACCATGACGTCTTTAAGGCAAATGGTGAGCCAGTAAAGGATTTTGAACACGCGATCGAGACAGGAAATCATAAGCCAATTTCCGTACCACCATACCGACTATCACCAGTGAAGACTGAAACCCTGAAAAGGGAGGTGGAAAAAATGCTAGCTGAAAAGATTATCGAACCCTGTTCATCCCCCTGGGCCGCGCCAGTAGTGATGGTGCCTAAAAAAGACGGAAGCACAAGAGTATGCGTGGATTATCGTCAACTTAATGCTGTTACGACACCTGATGCTTACCCACTACCAAGAATTGATGACTTGCTCCACAACGCTAAGCCAACGCCATATATGAGCACCATAGATCTTCGCGCTGGATATTGGCAGATAAGCGTTAAGGAGGTAGATAGAGATAAGACTGGGTTCGTCACACCATTCGGGATGTATAGATTTCGTAGAATGCCATTCGGGTTACGTAACGCCCCGGCCACATTCCAGCGAATGATGGATCGTTTTCGAATCTCGCTTAGCCATGTTAAATTAATGGTTTACTTAGACGACTTGATTGTTATGTCCTCCACATTTGAAGACCACCTAAAAGATCTGCAGGATGTTTTCAACAAGCTTAAAGAGTATAACCTGACTGCAAACCAAGGGAAGTGTAACTTTTGTTGTCAAAAGGTAAAATACTTGGGACACTATATTACCCCTGATGGACTTCAGCCAGATCCCGAAAAAGTCAATGCCATATTAGGTATGTCACCTCCGCGAAATCTGAAACACTTATTGTCCTTTGTTCAGATGTGCTCCTGGTATAGAAGATTCATACCAGGTTTCGCAAAGATTGCAGAGCCGCTTACGCGTCTGACTAAGAAGAATGCGACTTGGAAATGGGAAGAAGATCAGGTCAATGCCTTCGCTAAGCTTCGTGAACTCTTGACGTCGTCTCCTGTGCTTGCCCCAGCTGATGAGACAAAGCCCTACACTATCAAGACCGATGCCAGCAGTTACGCACTCGGTGCAGTTTTAGTCCAGGGGGAGGGAGAGACAGAGCACCCTGTAGAATATGCCAGTCGACTCCTGACTAAGCCCGAGCGTAATTACTCTACTACCGAACGCGAGGCACTGGCACTCGTCTGGGCAGTCAATAAATTTCGAGGCTATATTGAAGGTGGCAAGATTACAGTTATGACTGATCACCAAGCCCTTAAGTGGCTTATGTCCTTAAAATCACCAACTGGTCGATTAGCCCGATGGGCTCTACTACTGCAGCCATACGATATCACCATTAAGTATATTCCTGGAAAAACAAATGTCGTCGCTGATTCCTTGTCTCGTCCCAGCTGCGAACTTGCAACCGAAGTTGACTGTGGACTCTGCACGGTAGTAGTAGATATGCCTGCAAGAAGTAAAGAAATGATTAGGACAGAACAACACAAAGATGAAGATATCGTTAAAATAGTTAACAGCTTTGAGAACAACGACAAAGAGAACGCCAGATATTGGAGTAGAAAAGGCTACTTCATGAATAATGGCCTATTGTATCGCTATGGCCCAGCTTCCGACGTAGAAACAAGCCAGTTAGTCATACCCAAACAAGAGCAAACAAACATTATTACTGCGTATCACGATGAAGCAACGAGTGGTCATTACGGAACAGATAAGACATTTGAACGAATAGCAAAGCGTTACTTTTGGAAAGGGATGAGAAAACACATTGAAGCTTATGTTCGCAATTGCATACATTGCCAACGATACAAATGCTCTAATCAGAAGCCAGCAGGATTGCTCCAGACCACAGCTCATAATCAACGATTTGAAGTGGTAGCATTTGATTTATTTGGACCTTTACCACGGACTGCTGGAAACCACAACTGGATCTTTATCGTTGAAGATGTTGCCACACGCTGGGTGGAATTATTTGCACTGCAGCGAGCCACTGCAGAAGAATGTGCCAAGATATTGCTAGATGAAATAATATTGAGATATGGCACTCCTCGCCGATTTATAAGTGATAACGGCACCCAATTTGTCAGCAATGCCATGCAACAATTGACGTACTGCCTTAATATTGAGCATGGACTCACACCGGTATATCACCCCGAAACTAATCCAGTCGAACGAAGAAATCGGTGTCTGAAGACTCAGCTGGCGATACTTGTAAGAGACAACCATACGACATGGGCAGAAAAATTGCCTAGTATTCGCTTCGCCATGAATACAGCAATGATGAGTTCCACTGGTTTCACGCCCGCTTACCTAACTTTCGGACGTGAGCTTAGGACACCAGATGATGTTAAGCATGATCTGCGAGAAATAGTTCACAACGAAAATTTCGCCACAGAAGTTACCCCTCAATTGCTTATGATAGCTAACACTTTGGTGAGAGCACGAGAGGTACAAGAAGGAAAAGAAGAGAAAAGGAAAGAATATGTTGACAAGAAGAGGCAAGGTTGTCCTGATTATAAGCCAGGAGACTTGGTTTTAGCTAATACTCATGTATTAAGTAAATCCAGTCAAGGATTCACTTCCAAGTTAGCCCCACGACGCGATGGGCCATATATTATCTTACGTCGACATGGGCCTAGCTCATTTGAGATCGCTGCCCCTGATTCTGACACTCCGGTTGGTATATATCATGCATCGGCTTTAACTCCATACCAATCCCAAGACGTTGTGATCCCGCAGCCTACTCTGCCAATCAGAAAAAGGGGAAGGCCTAAGAAGCAAATAGCTACCCAGAAGGAAGCGGCTAGACCCCGTGGTAGACCACGAAAGATAAAACAATAAACTCCTGTCATACTTGCCGAGACGACTTCGTAGACAGAGGGGGAGAAGTTGTAGCACGATAACACTAGATGTCGCTAGCAGGCCTCCGTACGCAATCATCTCACACCACCCGCGCCCATACTACGTACATCATTTACGCTGCGCTCCAAGAGATGGCGCCACCAGGCAAATTAGATGGCGCTAACGTTTGGTCAACGCAGAATCATGACCTCAACACAAGCCATCGTGATTAGTCAGTTCGGTTAGGGACTAACACATGCATGCATACTATGCGCTTTCACCCCAGTGAGACGTTTTAGTATCTGATTGTGTTGAGCTTACTGTCATTGTTTTAGGGTACTTCCACCTCTGTTGGGATATCCAAGAACTATTACAGTGGCTCTCTAGTAGATTGTATTATAGTTATTCGTTGTAATAAACATTCGTTCGTATATTGGGCTGTCTTCGTTTCCCCGCCGTTTCCCCGCATTACAAGCACTTATTAACATTAATTTCTTAAAATTAGTCTCACTGTCGGGTAATTCAATCAAGAAATAATCGCCATGTGCAACACGCTATTGTAATAAACTATTGATTTTGATGGAGAACCTCACGCATAATATCGCTATGTGCTAAAAACCACAAAGCGATTTATTTCCATCCAAACTTTGTTCCACGTACACATAGCGGAATTTGTTATTTTCAAAACCAATAAAGATATCAAAAAACGGTTTTGTGGGTTAACGTAGGACATTAAAAGAAATGAAATTATCAAATAATCGTAAAATCGAAAAAAAACACATAGCGATTTTTGTATTCGCACCGACGATTTGTTAGGTTAAGTAGCAATTTCAAGGCAGAATGCGCGGTACGACCGCCTTGCAAAAGTGTTGCGGCAATTCCTGAAGAAGCCACAGCTAATGCAATATCACGTGTGACCCTTATTTTTCCCAAAATCAGATTTAATAGGTAGGTTTTGCCAGTTCCCCCGGGAGCATCCAAAAAGAAAATTTGGCCCTCACTTGCATTTGCACTTTTTATTATTTGCTCGTACACTGACTTTTGTTCATCTGTTAATGAATCATAGTTATTTTTGACTAACCCCTCTAAAGCTATCACATCATAGCTGGTTTCTTTAACCAATTCTCTATTTTCTAATGCTAGAGACCTGCTTGGTTGTGGCAAGCCATACTCTTTTAAGGAACGCCCGCCTAACCCCAAAGATGCTTCTTCAATTTCCATCAGACATTTGTTGAACACTTCATCGGTTACGTGGTCTATATCACCTTCTACGTGCATTTCAATTTGTCGTTTAAAATCTTCTGGAAGATATTCTTTAAATGCATCCCACAGGCTTAATGGATCAGACACTTGACAAAACACCAACATAATAGTAAAAAGCTCGCGTATCATATGTGGTGATTGACACAATGCGGCCTCACTCAATGCTGCATGCCAGTGTTCATCGTTTTCAAGCAAGCCTAAAGCTTTGCAAGCAGACTGAAAAGTTGAGTGTACTACATCATTTACCGTTTTTAACGCTTCAAATGACGTGGGACCTCAAATTTCATGAAGTAGCATTCGAAGATGAAAACATTCGGTATTGTTAGGGTGTATTGTATACACTCTGCCCAGAGCATGATCTTTTTTAACGCCAGGCCATCCATCTACGTCCACTCCACGTTTACTCCTTTCGAATCGTGAATTTTTCCAAACATAATATGCTGGTACTTGGTAATAAAGCAGGGTTTTTGCATAATCATCACTACGACATAATTCAAAGAAGGCAAGAAGTGTCGTTTTTGGTGGGTTTGTAAATTTATCTGCGAGGTTTTGCTGATTAAAATATACCCTTTGGCCATTTTCCAGGTGAACTACAAGATGAAACACGGTGGGGAAGCGTTTATGAATCGGAAATCCAAGAATTCGCCATACAGCCTCTGAACTACTTATGTACCTACCACTTTCGTAAATCTTTACTTCATCTTTTTCATTTTCTAGAACAAAAGTGGCCTGATCGGAGTCTTTATTTATGTATTTGCAAACGTATTTTATTGATTTAACGGAGTGACAGAATTCGACGTTTATATGCGCGTTGAATGTTTTCAATAGAACCGGGTTATACGGAACTACCCAACGGTTGTCAATCTCTACTCCATTAATGTCTAAAGTAAAGCCATCTTCGTCTGGAGAACGTCTTCTATATTGCGGGTAGCCGTCGTCACCGGTTTGTGTTTCACTAAGTAGAGGCCTGGGAAACCTTTTACAGCAATTATTATTTTTCATACAAGGTGACTTATAGTTAAAACTTCCGCATGGCCCATGTATCATGTTAGACTTTACCAGTTCGAATAGTTTGGGGTCATTTTGTGGATCAGGTATTTCTGCGCATATAATTTTATCTGTAACATCGGGGGTGATATGATGTGATAGCCATAATAGTATATGAATATGCGGAAGACCACGTTTCTGCCACTCCACGGAATACATAAAGCAACGTACTTCTCCGAATATTCTTCCCTTAATTAATAAGTCCATCATTTTTTTCACTTTAACACGGAACACTCATGCTATAATGTCATAGCGATCATGTGATTTTTGACCTGGAAATAATTCTTCAGATATTTCTACCCACCGAGGATTATGTGTAAAAGTGATAAAAAGATCTGGGCGACCATAATGACGAACATACGTCATAGCGTCTTGGTTCCGTGCATGCATGTATCTTGGTCCACCCGTAAATAAAGATGGCAATACTATTAACTGACCCATCTGATTAGGATCGGCATCTGACCTACCAACGGCGTCCATAAGATGAATATAGCTGTCAGCGCGCAATTTCCCCTGATTGTTTTTAATATAATTTAACCTTTCAGTCTCTATTTTTGCATATTCATCAACTAAAAATTGGCTGAAGAGAGCACAGAACTGTACCAGCGGGTTTTCTTCCCCTTGTCTAACCATTAATCTGTAAGAATAAAAACTTGCTGCAGAAACTGTTTTCTTTAGAGGCACTTTGGTTTTGGGATCACGTTGGGGGATATCAATAGAGTAACCATCATCTCCGTAAGGGAATAATAAAGGATATTGTAAGGCATCGTATGACCTGTGAATCTCACTTATTCTTTTCAGTGTGTCACTATGGCTTTCTATAATTATGTCCCGATGTTCGAACTGTTGACCCATCATTACTAACGCAACTTCATTGGTAGTTGGAGCATTAAAACGACCCCTGTGCTCCTCTGGCGGTTTCTTCTCAGCATGGATGACCACCTTAAATGACTCACAAGAGGATGGAACCTTGTCGACGGTACTCTTCTAATCCTTTATGTATGGGTTTACGTCGTGAAGCATTTTTTGTAGTTGTTTGATAAGACCTGATTTCAAGTCAGGGTAGTTTGGGGATCGTAAATTTACCTCTGTTTCATCTTCACCAACGAAGTAGATCTGAAGTAAACTTCCAACTCTATGATATACTTGCCCCTGAACTTTGAACGTAGGCATAAAACCATCCTTTATCACTTTTTTTGCGCCGAAAGATGTCATCTGGAAACAATTGTTATATCTGCGGACATTGTTTATGAAATGTCTATGATCAGGGTGCAGATCTATTATCAAACTGTAAAGCGGTTCGGGAGGAGTGTGTAATACTTCGAGCTGCACTTTACCATTACTGCAACACATTCCATTAGTCTCATCTTTCCACTTGAGTGCATTACACCACTGACACTTATAACTCATGCTACCAATTTTTACTTTTTTATCACTATCGTAGGCTATGTCAGAATCGTAAGACATTCCTGAAAGTTGTTTGTTTTGCCATGGTAGTGTAGTGACTCGATTATTGTGTCTGGACTGAGCTGCTCTATGCACATCTGGGCGTGTTTGCTGATAAACAGCAGCAGCCTGCCTGTGCATCTCTGAGTGTGCCTGCTGATAAACAGCTGCAGCCTGCCTGTGCATCTCTGGCTGTGTTTGCTGATAAACAGCAGCAGCCTGCCTGTGCACCTCTGGGTGTGCCTGCTGATAAACAGCAGCAGCCTGCCTGTGCACCTCTGGGTGTGCCTGCTGATAAACAGCAGCAGCCTGCCTGTGCACCTCTGGGTGTGCCTGCTGATAAACAGCAGCAGCCTGCCTGTGCACCTCTGGGTGTGCCTGCTGATAAACAGCAGCAGCCTGCCTGTGCACCTCTGGGTGTGCCTGCTGATAAACAGCAGCAGCCTGCCTGTGCACCTCTGGGTGTGCCTGCTGATAAACAGCAGCAGCCTGCCTGTGCACCTCTGGGTGTGCCTGCTGATAAACAGCAGCAGCCTGCCTGTGCACCTCTGAGTGTGCCTGCTGATATTTCAAAACAGCTTTCCGATGTGGTGTAGGATTTTTTTCAGAATATTTTTTTTGCGCCTGTTTAATTTGATTTTTTCTTATTTTATTTGTAAATCTAGCCCTTCGTGTTTTAACACTCTTTTTAGTTTTGGTATATTTTGTCGGTAACGTAGGTGTATCAGACAGAATGTTGGAAAATTCCGCAGAAGAAACCGAGTCTGAATCGTTTGAGGACAAAGATATGGAATCCAGTACTTCAACTCGTCTCGACGTTATTTTCTTGGCCATAGAGTAATAGGCTTCGAAGTGACCCCCTGCTAGATGCCCAGAAAAACGAAGACGCTTAACTGGACAACCTTCAGTACCAACTTTAATGTACAACTTACAATCACGGTAAACTTCAAACACAAAGTTGAATATCCTTCCGCTGCCACCAGTTCACATAAAGTACCATATGTAAATGGTTGAAACATATCAGCATAATACTCGTCAGATGTATTGTAATTGTCACCACGTCCATTGTCGGACACAATACGGAATTCATCCCAGTGCTGTACAACAAAATTGACAATTTGTTCTCGCACTGTAAATACCATTTTTTCTTTGCCGAATATCAGATAGCTAATGGATCTAAAAAGGCAAGCGCCGTCCCCTTTAATTGGCACGATGGTTTGACAAACCATCTGCCCATCAATACATATAGTTTCGATAACCATGTTTTTTACGTTTATATTCGAATATCTTTAGATTAATGTGATTAAACTACCGACGTTCAGAAAACAAAATAAATGCAGTAAAAACTGTACCTACTTACTTAGTAAAATTTGAATAATATATAATGTTAAAATCAACCTTACCTAACACCCTATCCAATACTTACTACCTACGTATAGTAAACTTGAGAAATAAATAATCTTAAACCGTAAACTACCAAAAAACATCTACCTACTAATATAAATTGCGAAAATAAACCTACTAAACTATGAACTTAAAAATAATGCATGAAAAACCTACCTGATACCTACAATTTAATAAACTGAACTAAACTACCAAAAACGAATTGCCTAATTAGGTACTAAATTATAATAAACAGTGGAAAAATAATAAACTCCCTAAAACCTACCTGCACAAACTTACCTACTATATACGAACTAAGGGAACGTAAACCTACGTACTATTTATTTTATTTTACTCGTATAAATAAATTTCATACATTTAACGACTAGCACTACTAAGTTTGTTATTTACATTTTTATTGCTACAGCCTAATTGAATTTTGTAATCCTGTTTCGATTATAATTATATAATATTTAACAAGTTAGGTATGAAGTATATTTTCAGCACGGAATGCTGATGACCTGGGTTCGATTCCCAGCATTGGTCTTTTTTTCTGGGGTTTTTTCTGTGCATCTATATTTCAGTTTGTATTTAGTTTGAAATATATAATATTTATTATTTGTTACAGAAAATGGATCAAATCGATGAAATTTCTCCAAGACTGTTTTCTCAATACGCACAAGATCCATTAGAGGGTTTTCAAGACGATGAAGAAGATGACTTATTCAAGAAAATTAAAAAAGCAAGCCAGAAACCAAAAAACATCAAAAAACGCGAAAAAATACAAAACAAAATCACGAAGAAAAGCACTCCAGGTCAACCACCATCATTTGTCATCAACAATAAGCCAGCCAAGGGAAGTAGGCTTATAAAAATAAAAATTATAAATTTAAATGCCCCTGGTTACGACCAAGATAGCGATGACGGCGAGAGTGTTCTCCTTAATGCTCAGTATGTTGCAGACGACGGTTATGATCAAATTGTGGACAGTGCTGATAGTTTAATTGACAAAATATCCAAAAGAATGTGTGGATATAGTGTTAGTTTTTAAGAACTTTAATTTGTTATATCTTAAGGAATTATTTAATAAATGTGTAGTTAAAATTATAAAATTATGTTTTATTTACCTATCTATTTAGTGACTTTAATTGGGTGAAAGGAAAATGTGAAAACAATCATAGTAGAAGTAACTTTTTTATTACGAAATTAATTCATACAATCTATATATATAAAAGAAGAAACTGACTGACTGACTGACTGACTGACTGACTGACTGACTGACTGACATATCAACGCACAGCCCAAACCACTGGGCCTAGAGATTCCAAATTTGGCATGTAGGTTCCTTATAAGGTCTAGGGGTGCACTAAGAAAGGATTTTTCAAAATTCACTCCCTAAGGGGGTGAAACGGGGGTCCAAAGTTTGTATGGGGAAACAAGATTCGTTCGACTATTTTATTCGAAACTTCACAAAAGTACTCCTAATGATAAATGAGTAAACACGTGTTTCAGGTTTTTTGAGAATTCAACCCCTAAAAGGGGGAAAAGGGGTAACAAAGTCTGAAAATCAACATGGGTGTTGTTTCTATGGTTTATCGGGTCGCTGGTTATGAAAACAACAACGGTTTTAAAATCCGACGTGGCAGACGTAAAATAACATCTCCCTGGATGGGGTGCGATGGGGTTGAAATGACTAATTAAACTAAATGACTGTTGATATATCAACGCACAGCCCAAACCACTGGACCTAGAGACTTGAAATTTTGCACATAGATACCTTATACAATGTAGGCATCCACTAAGGAAGGATTTTTGGGAATTCCCACGGGGACGGGAAAAAACGGGATTTATATATTCGATTCCGAGTGACCCTATCTCAGTAACTATAATAACTAGACTCTTCAAACTTGATACACAAGTAGGTATTACATTAGTTAAAACATTAATTTCAGGATTTTTTAAAATTCCCACGGGATAAGGAAAAAACGGGATTTTTTGTTTTACTGGTCGTAGAAAGCTGAAATTTGGCATCTAGGTTGCTTGGAGAGTGTAGAGGATTGAGAGAGGACTTTCCGAAATTCTCACGGGAACGGGAAAAAACGGGATTTTTCGTTTTACTGGTCGTAGAAAGCTGAAATTCGGCATCTAGGTTGCTTGGAAAGTGTAGAGGATTGAGAGAGGACTTTCCAAAATTCCCACGGGAACGGGAAAAAACGGGATTTTTCGTTTTACTGGTCGTAGAAAGCTGAAATTCGGCATCTAGGTTGCATGGAGAGTGTACAGGAGGATTAAGAGAGGACTTTCCAAAATTCCCATGGCAACGGGAAAAAACGGGATTTTTCGTTTAACTGGTCGTAGAAAGCTGAACTTCGGCATGTTCGTTGCTTGGGGAGTGTAGAGGAGCATTGAGAGAGAACTTTCCAAAATTCCCACGGGAACGGGAAAAACGGGATTTTTCGTTTTACTGGTCATAGAAAGCTGAAATTTGGCAAGTGGGTTCCTTGGAGAGGGGTATGTATTACAATACCGAAGTACGAAAGACCGAATTTATTAAAATATCGAATGGGTCAAAAGACCGTCACGATTTTTTTCTGAAACCGTAAACTTATCAGAATTTATTAAAACGGCATCATACAGAACCCATTAGGTTAGGTTAGGTTTGTTTTATAACAATCTTAAAAAGATAATGGTTTCAGAAAAAAATCGTGTCGGTCTTTTGACCCATTCGATGTTTTAATACATTCGGTCTTTCGTACTTCGGTATTGTAATACATACCCTTGGAGAGTGTAGGGGAGCATTAAGAAAGCATTTCCCGAAATTCTTACGGGAACGGGAAAAAACGGGATTTTGCGTTTTACTGGTTGTAGAAAGCTAATATTTCAAAATTCATAAGTTTATACTGTAGGTAGGCCGCAAAGGGCTCTTTAACCGACTTTGAAAAAGGAGGTTATGCATTCCACTTTATGGTTTTTTTATGTAGGTATGTTCACCGATTTCTCGGTCAATTGTGGACCGATTATAAAAATTATTTTTTTATTCGAAAGAATACAATATACTCCAGATCCCATTGTCACAAAATCAGGATCCGATGACGGGATCTCAAGGAAATCGAGGGCAACCCTCAAATTTTGTAGGCACGCATTACGTTTCTCATATATTTTCTCTAGCTATTTAAGTGTTTGCGTCTGGTAGACATCATCTCATGTTGATGAGCTGATGATGGAAGGTATAACTCCTTAGCGGTTAGGTCACACAACACCTTTACAAAATACTATAATATGTATAATATCAATGCTAAGTAGGCACACAGCGCTTCCAGTTACTCAAGTTTCCGTAGAAGGTAAGAAAACATTGAATTATACCCAATGCAGGACAGGGGAAAGTAATAATAGGTTTTATATTATTAACAAGCCTGGTTATTTTAGTGCCCGCTTCCGAATTAGTGAAAAACATTGTATATAAAGAAATACTGTAAAGGACCGTATCTACCTGAAGTTTAGTCGGGCTTGCTTGCACGCTTGCTTGCACGCTTACTTGCACGCTTACTTGCACGCTTTCTTGCACGCTTGCTTGCTTGCGTGCATGCTTGCTTGCTTGATATCTTAGTTCTTTGGAATACTCATGGTACACGCGAGCGAAGCCGCGGGCAAAAGCTAGTCTATATATATAAAAGAAGAAACTGACTGACTGACTGACTGACTGACTGACTGACTGACTGACATATCAACGCACAGCCCAAACCACTGGGCCTAGAGATTCCAAATTTGGCATGTAGGTTCCTTATAAGGTCTAAGGGTGCACTAAGAAAGGATTTTTCAAAATTCACTCCCTAAGAGGGTGAAACGGGGGTCCAAAGTTTGTATGGGGAAACAAGATTCGTTCGACTATTTTATTCGAAACTTCACAGAAGTACTCCTAATGATAAATGAGTAAACACGTGTTTCAGGTTTTTTGAGAATTCAAACCCCTAAAAGGGGGAAAAGGGGTAACAAAGTCTGAAAATCAACATGGGTGTTGTTTCTATGGTTTATCGGGTCGCTGGTTATGAAAACAACAACGGTTTTAAAATCCGACGTGGCGGACGTAAAATACCATCTCCCTGGATGGGGTGCGATGGGGTTGAAATGTCTAATTAAACTAAATGACTGTTGATATATCAACGCACAGCCCAAACCACTGGACCTAGAGAATTGAAATTTTGCACATAGAAACCTTATACAATGTAGGCATCCACTAAGGAAGGATTTTTGGGAATTCCCACGAGGACGGGAAAAAACGGGATTTATATATTCGATTCCGAGTGACCCTATCTCAGCAACTATAATAACTAGACTCTTCAAACTTGATGCACAAGTAGGTATTACATTAGTTAAAACATTAATTTCAGGATTTTTCAAAATTTCCACGGGATAGGGAACAAATGGGATTTTTCGTTTTACTGGTCGTAGAAAGCTGAAATTTGGCATCTAGGTTGCTTGGAGAGTGTAGAGGATTGAGAGAGGACTTTCCGAAATTCCCATGGGAACGGGAAAAAACGGGATTTTTCGTTTTACTGGTCGAAGAAAGCTGAAATTCGGCATCTAGGTTGCTTGGAAAGTGTAGAGGATTGAGAGAGGACTTTCCAAAATTCCCACGGGAACGGGAAAAAACGGGATTTTTCGTTTTACTGGTCGTAGAAAGCTGAAATTTGGCATCTAGGTTGCATGGAGAGTGTAGAGCAGGATTAAGAGAGGACTTTCCAAAATTCCCATGGGAACGGGAAAAAACGGGATTTTTCGTTTTACTGGTCGTAGAAAGCTGAAATTCGGCATGTTGGTTGCTTGGAGAATGTAGAGGAGCATTGAGAGAGAACTTTCCAAAATACCCACGGGAACGGGAAAAACGGGATTTTTCGTTTTACTGGTCATAGAAAGCTGAAATTTGGCAAGTGGGTTCCTTGGAGAGTGTAGGGGAGCATTAAGAAAGCATTTCCCGAAATTCTTACGGGAACGGGAAAAAACGGGATTTTACGTTTTACTGGTTGTAGAAAGCTAAAATTTCAAAATTCATAAGTTTATACTGTAAGTAGGCCGCAAAGGGCTCTTTAACCGACTTAAAAAAGGAGGTTATGCATTCCACTTTATGTTTTTTTTTTTATGTAGGTATGTTCACCGATTTCTCAGTCAATTGTGGACCGATTATAAAAATTATTTTTTTATTCTTAAAAATACAATATACTCCAGATCCCATTGTCACCAAATAAGTATCTGATGACGGGATCTCAAGGAAATCGAGGGCAACCCTCTAATTTTGTAGGCACGCATTACGTTTCTCATATATTTTCTCAAGCTATTTAAGTGTTTGCGTCTGGTAGACATCATCTCATGTTGATGAGCTGATGATGGAAGGTAAAGCTCCTTAACAGTTAGGAGTTATAGGAAGTTTCTTTAAATATCATATGCACGTATAGATTTTTAGTTGTATTCTTTCTGGTTATTCAGATGAGCTGATGATGGAAGGTATAACTCCTTAGCGGTTAGGTCACACAACACCTTTACAAAATACTATAATATGTATAATATCAATGCTAAGTAGGCACACAGCGCTTCCAGTTACTCAAGTTTCCGTAGAAGGTAAGAAAACATTGAATTATACCCAATGCAGGACAGGGGAAAGTAATAATAGGTTTTATATTATTAACAAGCCTGGTTATTTTAGTGCCCGCTTCCGAATTAGTGAAAAACATTGTATATAAAGAAATACTGTAAAGGACCGTATCTACCTGAAGTTTAGTCGGGCTTGCTTGCACGCTTGCTTGCACGCTTACTTGCACGCTTTCTTGCACGCTTGCTTGCTTGCGTGCATGCTTGCTTGCTTGATATCTTAGTTCTTTGGAATACTCATGGTACATGCGAGCGAAGCCGCGGGCAAAAGCTAGTATTCTTATAATGTGAAAACATGCCGCCGGCCCCGGAGAACAAAATGATAACCACCATTATCTTAGTTTTATTTTTATGCCATATTTGGAATCCGTAGGTGTCAATGCACCAGCTCAATTTTTTTCGTAATTTTTGTACGGTAAATGACAAAACTGAAACATAATACAATACTTTTCAATTTTTTTTATTTATATACCTTGTAACTAGAATAAAAGTGTGTAATAATTTTATCATAAAATACTGAAAGCTCATCGCATGACAAACATCTATATTATTATGTTCTCGTCAAAATTAGATCGCTAAGTAATGATATGCGCAGTTATCTTTTTATTCTCGTCGCAAACCGCTAAATACTGTTCGTTCAATGGCGCTCACCAAAACTACGCATTTGAAACGGAACTCTAAAACGTCTTGCCATATCCTTTTGTCACATTGCACGGGTCGAATGTAAATTGCAATGGTCTATATCGACATGTCAAGTGCTAAGGGTACGTGGCAATGTTTATTTACAATAACAAACTGCCTCTCAATGTGATCTCAAACCGGCTCGCGAAAACATTGTGTCGGCTTTTTAGTGTTCGATTTCTAAAACTATATAATTATTGGTGTGATTGGAGTATAAGTGAAGTGAGTGACAATGAACAAACAAAGGACATCGCGTTTAATGAATATTATGAATTAACTGCGACGGATAAAAATGTAGTGACTACGAATCATATATATGATTTAAGACAAATATCTAGAGAAAAAAAAAATATTGCGAAGAAAATGATTCTGAATTGAACCAAGATTTCTCACCAGATGTGTCTGAATATTTGCCTAGCCCAGAGAGATTTCAAAATTTACAGCGCAGTAAGAGTTCTTCAAGCATTGGAGGAGACTCAGATTATTTAGAAAAAGCCTCTCAAAATATAATAAGCACTCCATCAAATATATCGAACATTTCCCTCTTATTGAATTCTGTGAATTTTATAGCATCACCTTCAATCGTTTATCAACAACTTAAGGGAACTCCAGATCAAACACTAATTGTTCTACTGATTTGACACCAACCTCAACACATGAATGTATAGACCCTCTCATAAGAATTCAAAACGATGTCTGAGTCAAATATTTCTTAACGACGCTCAGCCGTCAACATCGTCTAATTTTATAGGTATTTTTGATAACCGAGAACAAGAACTAGCGTCGCCTTTTGACGATAATGATTTAGATGAAACATTACAGAGGAATAGTAATTGTAGCAGTGTACTCTCAAATAAAACGATTATCGGTAATTCAAGCATGACGTATAGACCTGCCCACCAGAGTCCTGGCCCTCAGAGTCCTCCCTGTCACAGTTTTGGCAATGAGATCCCGGTTCACCAAAGTCCTGTCCGTTGCAGTACTGCCCATCAGAGTTCCGATCAGAGTTCAGCCCATCAAACTCTTGTCAATCATATTCCTAGCAGTACACTCCCAACCATCAAAATCCTGACCCTCAGAGATCTTCCCGTCACAGTCTTGACGGTTAGAGCTTGGTTCACCAAAGTCCTGTTCGTCACAGTTCTGCCCATCAGAGTCCCGATCAGAGTCCAGTCCATCAAACTCCTGCCCATCATAGTCCAGAGCAGTACTCTCCCAGCCACCAGTGTCCTAACCCTCAGACTCCTGCCTGTCACAGTATTGACAATGAGAGTCCGGTTCACCAAAGTCCTGTCCGTCGCAGTCCTGCCCATCAGAGTCCCGATTACAGTCCACATCAAACTCTTGCCCATCATAGTCTTGAGCAGTAACACTCCCAGTCACCAAAGTCCTGACCTTCAGAGTCCTATCCATCACAGTCTTGACAACGATGGCCAGAGTGAGGGAGACTCTGTGCACGCCAACATTGAAAGAGAATTAAAAAATAGAGTCGTGTACACGCCGGACCAGATGTACGCAATCATTATGAACGCGAAAGTCAACGGAGAAAAGTACAACGTTGAAGAAATGCTTCAAAAGGAGTTTTATAACATGAAAGAACTAATAAATAATAAAAATTGGGTTAAAAATGAGGTAGGGCAAAAAGTATCATGGACACAGATAATGGAAGTGAGAGTCGCTTGCTCACAGCCCTCAATTTTACAGTATAAATATGATTTTGATTCTGGATATTCTCAAATGAACATAGAACCTGTCCAAAAAACAAAAACCAAGCGGGGAACCAAGACAAACAGCAGCTCCTTAGTCAACCCAAATCCTGCCTCCGATTTTGAACTGTAAGTGCTATGTACGAACATGCCACTCAGAATATATTGAGAACTCCGTCAACTATTTCAAATATTTTGCTTATTTTGAATGCAGCAGATTTCATAGCATCACCTTCACCGATAGTCGGTGGAAATAACAAGATTTATACTTCTGATTTGACACCAACTTCAAAGCATGCGTTGAATGAATCTTCATTGCAGCGGTCATCAAAACGATGTCTAAATCAAATATTCCAGAACTGCAACCAGCCCTCGACCTTTGATGCTTACGAAGGTGACAAGCACAAAAAACAAACGAGGACCCTTGATGCTACTGATTTGGACGAAACTCTACAACCAGAAAATAATACAGAAAGTATCTTAACGGACGAAACGATGATCAGCAATGAAAGCACAACAACGATTCAAAGTCAACCGATAATAATAAATAATAAAATAATGAAAGTCAGTGTTTCTTCTGCAGAGCCGTCAATTTTAAAATACAAATTTTAATATGACGTCGATTCTGAATATTTCCGAATAAACACAGAGTCAATCCAAAAATTAAGAAGCATGCGAGGTACCAGACAGACACTTAAATCTATAGTCAGCCCAAGCCCTGTCCTTGAAACCGAACTACCAGACCAGTATTATACACCCAGCTCTTGCCAATTATATTATACGACGACCTGATTAGCCTTTGTAAGGCAGGTGATATTCCAAGCTACTATCATGCTTTTTATGAGTCCTTGACTTATGTAAAGAACTCTGAAATGAATAATGATGATGAAGATGATGATGAAGAATAAGAATCAAGTAATAAGTACCTAATAAATTGTATTGTTTTATTTTTTTTCGAGATTCTGTTAATTTTAACCTAATAATTGAAATAAAGCCAAAGCTGATTACCATGTTATTGCTTCATTGCAATACCAGATAAATTACATTATCATAAAACAAATTTCACAATATTAACGAGAATAAGATGATATGTAACTATTATTTTTACTAATCGAACCGTAAAAATAGTAGAATAAAATGATAAAACAACCATACAATACGTATTTCAAACCCTTGAAAAAGCGGGAATAAAATGATAATCGACTTGTGACGGTTCAGATTCTGAAAACCGTCTCATTCACAAATATATGTTAATATATAATATTTTCAGACCCGTAAAATGGTCTAGAAAAAAAGCATTAATTATATGTATTAAGGTATTTATATGTACCTTGGTAGGGACCCAAGCTATTACCTTATAATTCGTTGGATTATTTAATTGGTATTCTTATGTACCTTGGTAAGGACCTAAGCTTTTACCTCATGATTCGTTGAATTATTTTATTGGTATTTATATGTACCTTGGTAAGGACCCAAGCTATTACCTTATAATTCGTTGGATTATTTAATTGGTATTCTTATGTACCTTGGTAAGGACCTAAGCTTTTACCTCATGATTCGTTGAACTATTTTATTGGTATTTATATGTACCTTGGTAAGGACCCAAGCTACTACTTTATGATTCGTTGGATTATTTGATTTCACCTAGATGTATTAATCGGATCTGAGTTTAACAGTCCCCTTTTACATGCTAGTACAGCCAGTTTCATATAGATGAACTCAGTTTATGCCTATGCTCGGTATTGGGGGGGGTCTCGGCTGGGATGATGATGATGATGTTAAAATATTTTATTTGCTAAAATGTTCAAATAGGAGCACGATGCACGGGCTGACCAACTTACCTGCGAGTCGGGTTAGGCAATACTGCACCTTATGTGAACGTCATAAAGACCCTGGAGATTTAGAAATGAATTCTGTACCACCAACACTGTCTGGCGGGTAGCCTGCGCGTGAGATACGGGGTTCTCAAGCAGTTTCATGCCGATAGATCTGGGGCATAGTGAATGACCAGTAGATTAGCTTCATACAAACGGCCGGAACGCGAGAAGTACCTATGTGCCAAGAATTCTTAGCATAGCTCGGCTAGCATCTATCGGGCTTGATACCCGGATATTTACGTTCGGTCGGCGCGGGGTCACACATTTATTGCGTACGGTGGCAATTGATATGCTACAGATTTGTGGTGTAACCTTTTTTTTTATTGGTATTGTATTTCGTGTCAATGTCAGTTTTAATTTGAATCGAGACATGTAAAAACGCATCTAATGAAGTTATTTAGCAGAATGAGGATTTCTACGCTATTAATGTAAAAAAATAAAACCTTTCGCACATCCCAGAAGAGGCGCAAATACTTCTCCGTAGCTAATTTGTAGGTAGCAAATATACGTAGCTAAGAAACGAAATAAAACCGTTCAAAGACATAATACGTTTTGTGGTCTATTTAGAGGGACAATCTAATTTGGGTGCAGTCGATCAAAAGTTATGCGCGTACGATGGGTTCGGTGGATCATTTATATATATATATAATACATAATCATCATCATCATTCATCATTCATTTGTAATAATGATATGACATATATATATATATATATATATATGTCATATCATTATTACAAATCTCACCTCCTAATCTTAATTTAGTGTTAAAGATTATGATGATGATGATGACGCTGCCGAGACACGCTACTGGATCAATTGTTATACTATGACAAAGTGTGTTTCGGTGGGTACCGTCGAGGCGAGGCTATAAAAGCGCGCGCGCAGAAGATGAGGGACTTTTTTCGCATTTGACTACGGGTCTGGTAAGGTTCTCCTTGGGTTATTACGTTCTCATTTTTATTGTGATTTTGCTGTGTTTTACCTTTATTATGTGCTGATTTATTTCTTGTGTTAATTAATGGGGGGGTTCTCTGTGTGATTGCCTGGCTCTGGGTATCTATCGCCGAACATGGTTATAGAATACTCACTGTTGGGAGATTACATAGTTATTGGATAGTTGAATTGGAGTTTAGTGGGGTGTGACGGGGCTGTGTTTTACTTTTATTATGTGTTGATTTATTCCTTGTGTTAATTATTGGGAGGGATTTCCGTGTAATTGCCTGGCTCTGGGTATCTATCGCCAAATATGGTTATAGAATATTCACTGTTGGGGAATTACACGTTAGTTTAGATAGCTAAAAATGGAGTTTAGTGGGATTTGGTGGGGTCTATGTCTGGAAGTGTATATTAGTGTATTGGAGAACTCATCTAGACCTCAGCTAAGTAAGAGCTGACCTCTGGGAAATGAGAGGCGGGTCACCTTGCGGTTGTTAAAGATAGTCTGGCTCTTCCCGGAGGCGTTTAAGGTTAGGGTACCACCTCTTGGAGAAGGGTGGGGGTCTGTATTATAACTCAAGAGTCGGACCTAAGTTCTCCCTGGGTGTTGAAGGGGTTGGAGCGCCATAACCGGTGTTTCAACCTCATCATCTACCTAGTCCGCTTATCTACTTATATATATATTACACACTGGTATTCTTCTATCCCAATCCCCTCAGAAGGGTACCAGTAGCACACGGGTATAGAAAGTAGGACTCGAGTCAACCCGCTCAACGTAGGCATTAGTTTAGGATAGGCCCTCTCTTATCAGTTGGAGAGAGGCCCCGCGGTAGTTGTAAATGTGGAATCCGGATTCCTAGCTTTCCAATTTCGTGTAGAATAGATGGATAGTTTAGCTGTTAGGATAGGTTTTTCGGGGATAGGTGTTATTACCATTAACTATCTTCAGTTCTTCATTATACTATAAGATATTGGAGGGCTGAGATATGCCATCTGACTTTCTTAATATTATTACCATTAACTATCTTCAGTTCTTCATTATACTATAATATGTTGGAGGGCTGAGATATGCCATCTGACTTACTCAATATTATTATCATTTACCAAATATTACCTGCTGTTCTTCATTATACTAATTGATGTTGGAGGGCATTGCTATGCCACCTGACTTACTTAATACTGCTACCTAAAACATGGCAGTTCTTCATTGTGCTATTTTGTGTTGTGGGAAAGGGCTACATTTGATGACATAACTACTAATGCCTGAGACGTTGACTGACTTTGACTTTGACGCTCTAGACTTTCCGACGGATGAAAGATTTCAGGGTTTCCCTTTCATCCATATGTCCTATCTAGTAAACCCTAGTAGACTCAATTAAGTGAGTAAAATTAAAACTCAACAAACTCACTATGAATATTCATTTGCTGAAAAGTAGAATCTCCTTTGAAGTCGGCGGTCGTCCCTGGTGAAATAACCTTGGATTATCTGGTCCTGTGGTGGCTAGTTATACTTACTGAACCTAAATGGTAAAAGCTTACCAAATACTTATTTTACAATCCGTCATTCTGACTATAACTGAGGCAGATGCAAGTTAGTGGCTTACTGGTACCAAAGGATCTGGTAGCTACTCAATAGTCATTATGATCAATCATCGAAGTCTACAATTACTACCGAAGTTTCGGCTAGCTATTGCAGAGGCAATATGATCACAGGTTGGACCCAAGAACGGCCACAGACTGTAACTAATACCCCTTTGAAATGTCCTCTCATTTATTTAAGGTAATGCATTCATTACCTAAACAAGGAAAAGGTAGTATACTCCTTCAGAGTTCATGCGGGGGAGGTTTTGGAGTCCAAGTATGGAGCCGCACACCACCTTTGAGAGCGGGGCGGAGCTCTCATACATAGCCGCAATATAAAATTCCTTGCCTACAAGTACATGACACAGACTATTGACCAATGACCTTATAAACCTGAAATTACCTCTTACATTTAACTATCGTTACCTCTTCTTCAATACTACTTAAGTTATCTATAACCTGAATCAAATATGGGCAACCATATATCTTCATTACCATGATAGATAGAATATCATTAAGTTAGAATACCATATTTCGGTCTATGAATCTATTAAATAGCCTAGAGTCTTAGGTGAAACATAATATCTACTCCAAACACTTCTGATTTACTTGTATAGGCTATAATCTATTTTTAGGGCTTATTTACCCACCCTAGTACATAGATAAAACTCTATAACTGACTGCCTTCTCTCATGCGATTCAGTATCAACCTTTTTCTCCATATAAAATTAGCACAGAGTTACTAGCCGCTGTATAGTAGTGGTAGAGCCATGTTGTAGCTAGCCGCTGCATCACGAATGGGCCGGCTCGTCCGGGGCAGTACCACCCTCTCACAGAAAACCGGCGTGAAGCAGCAGTAATCCTGCTTGCGTTTCGTACGGTCAGTGAGTGTGCCGGGGGCCCAAATACCTCACTCCTTCCCTCTCCCCCTTCCCCTATTCTCTCTCCTTAAGGGCCGACAACGCACTGGCATCGCGTAAAGCGCTGCAAGTGTCTATGGACAGTGGTAATCATTTAACATCAGGTGACCCACTAGTTCGTTTGTCTGGCCTCTATAACATAAAAAAAAAAAAAAAAAAAAAAAAAAAAAAAATATTTATAGGTAGTCCGATCTTTATTCCTCACTAAACGTTCCAAGGGTTACTTAGGCACGGACACAACGAAGGGTTCTCTTAGGTACTAGACGATCACATGGCCATATCACGTATCACGTCCAATATAAATAATCTTAGGTCTCTACGCTGTATAGATTTTAGTATATAAATTCATTATTTACTTGGTTCAGAGCTTTAGAGCCTGATAGCTTTAATAAGATGGATAGGTAATTTAATGCAATATTTCAGTATTTAATTCAGCTTTTTCCCAGGTTTTAGCGTTCAATAGGAACGATATATATACGTGTAGGTAGCTAGATTAGGTGTGCGGGGGAATTTTAAACAAGGGGGGGGGGGGGAGGTACCATTACAGTGGTGCCGTGACCAGGATTCGAGCATAGCTTAATCATTATTTTCAAGATAGATCTGTTTAACTTGCATAGTGATAAATAGGTTCATAACTTGTTAGTTTATACTTAGCTCGGCTGTAGTTATAATGTTCAATCATATGATATAATCTATGAACTTTTTCTAGAATTTGTCTTGTTATATAGATAGGCAGGGTCTGGTCCAACAATTGTCCTTTAGAGCACAATTTTTGGGCCACAGTGTTGCTGTGAGACGGATAAGTGGGAATTAAGATTGGTTCATTTATAACTTAGTATTGGTTGCGGTATTTAGATAGGTATGTAGATAAATTAAAAAAGGACATTAATAAAATGTAGGGTTTTAATCATTTTTTTTACATGTTTGCTTTAAACTAGAACTTGGAGCACTTTGTTTATTACACCTTTGTCCATTTGTAGGTTATGCCGTTAATAATTACACTCAGTCACTGTTTCCACCTTCTTTCCACGTAATACGCCGCTTGTTCACACATAGGTAGTTCGGTTATTGCGAGTTCATTTAAACATGGTTGTTTGATTAAATTACGTAACACTTAGTTTTCCACTTGGTTTTTATCAACTACTTTCGTTCACGCACGGTACCTTTTGGATAATTATGACTTCTGATGTAGGTACCTTAGCCATTAGGTAGGCGATCATTTTTAAGCTTAAAGATTGTTGAACGACTTATTAATATTAAAACTGACTTGAAATAATAAAATCCATGTCGGTCGAACGATATTTTTACGAGCGATCAGCGTAACCAACCGACCGTCAATAAAGTGACGGTACTTTGTTTTTAAAATTCTTTAGACGAAAAGGCGGGACAAAGGGTTGGCGTCTATACAACCGAGTACGATTGTGAAGTTTGAGCGTTTTCCCATTATTAATACAAATATCGTGTATGTTGAGATTTAATTCAAATTATAATAGGTTATTCGTTTATGATATTGAAGCCGGTTAGCTCGATTTATGCGTGTAAGGCGTCAGGTTTTGCTAAACTTTTAGCGTAAAGGGTATTCTTCATAGTCTAGCTAATCCATCGATTTCAATTATGCTTACGCTTACCTTCCTAAATAAAAAAAAATTACTTAGATTAACCCGCTTAAAAAAAAAAATATATATTCTTTTTAGCTTTTAATTAATTTAAAATTATTTTCCTTAGCTTAGAATGTTGGCTAACCAGAATTATTAGTATAACGCGTCATGGTGATCTTTTTTAGCCTAGAAGGTATGGTTTATTCTATTGTGACTGTCTTAATTTGTCTACGTTCTTTAATAAAGAAATAATACTTGGGTGGTCAAGTGACACAGTTTAGGGATTTTATGTTGGCACTAACAACTCTTAATAATTAAGAAGTATAATTCTACAGAATGGATAGTTTTTCTGTAGGTAATTTTTCATTTTGTCGTTTAAGTAGTTTTAATCGCCGGTGAGCTAAACGTACTTTTGAATTAAGTAGAGGGACTTGGGATATGATGATTAGATTAGTAGTTTTATAAATCTGTGATTTATAGGGTATGAAGGGTAGCCATTGGCCTGTACACGGGTCTGATAAATTTACTTAGGGGAGGGAATTTCATAAAAATTGGTTGTTTCGAGAAATAGATAACAGATACCGTGACTTGAGATTTTAATGTATTAGAAATATTCGGGGTGTGTATGTATAGTTTATTCAAATACAAAAGGTTGTATAGTCAGGGAGGCGTACATTCAAAGTCAAAATATCTACGTTAAGTTGTTAAGTATGTATAGGTTATTCAAATACAAAAGGTTGTACAGTTAGGGAGGCGTATATTCAAAGGTAGTAATACTTTATTTTGTCGCAAATAGAAGAATTTGTCTACTGTGTAGGTAGTGTTAGTTTTCAATTAATGTGAGTGGTAGGACGCGTATAATAATTATCATCATTATCGTCGCGGCCTGTATTCGTTCCGTTGCGGCGCGCGACCTCTTTACAGAGTGAGGCTGGGCTATAGTTTTTGTGCGGCCTGGGTGCGGGTAGGAAGCTTGACGCGCGTCGTTGGGTATCTTCGCGGGTGTGTGCGGGTTTATTCGCGATGTTTGTCTTTGCCGTGGGCTCGGGGTAGATTGGAGAGTAATTTCGCGCGTGACGTTCAAACGATTCAGAGTGCGAGTCTGGACTTGCACCCATAGACCTATGCTTGGGAGAATCGGTCGAATCATTATACCGCCACGGTGTCTTTACAGAGATATAATACGTAGCAAAATGGTTTATTGTATAGTAAATAGTTTTGTAATTATTAATGTAGGGAAATAATCAGATGGCTAGATTAGGTAGGTAGGTGGGTAGGTAGATGGGTAGGTAGATGGGTAGGTATATAAGTATGTAGGTAGGTATGTATGTAGTGAAAATAAACGGATAACGGAGTTTGACTCGACATGTTTCGGGCTAGTCAGCGGACCTTCTTCAGGGAGTCACCCGTTGCGGCGGCTGCCAAACGCGCACAATGTATGTATGTTTGTAGATAGGCAGGAAGGTCTGTTTATTATAGATTCGTTAGGTCAAACCATGTTAGGCTTTCCACTAAAAGTCTTCGTTACTTAAAACTCTTGTGATTCAATTATTCTGATTACGTAGATCAGAGAATGTTTTATGTAGGTAGTTAGACTATCGGTTGCTGGGTTTTATTAGATCTTAGGTATTACTACTACAGATCGAAATACGAGGTCACATTATACCAAAATACAAAGTAGGTTCTCTGGAAGAAATTTCTTTTAGCAGTTTGTCTGTCTGTCTGTCCGTCCGTCCGTTCGTCCGTCCGTTCGCGGCGTGGTGCAGAGACTTTTAGTTCTTGGAGGCGTATTATTGAATTGATGTCATGTGGTAATTAATTACCCAGGCAAAGTAATGAATAAAAGTCAGTATCTATACAACGGCTAGGTTAGCTTGAGAATTGTTGTTTCGGAAGTGGGTAGCGGCCTGATCTATGAAGTGTACCTACTTGGGAGGTTCCGTACAAGATGCAGGGCTCTTAGGAAAATAATTGTTTGATATAATTTGGCACGTCGTAACCTCGTTGCGGGACACTGTCCTAGGCGTGTCCGACACGCTCTTGGCCGGTTTTACTTTTGTAATGTCTCTGTGCTATCGTTGGTGTTCAGTAAGGGATATTTGTGTTGTATGGTATTGTGATGTTCACACTAAATAAAGATAATAATTATAGCAGAGATTAGTTAGGTAACTAATAAACTTAGGTATGTTATAACGGGACATTTTTAAACTAGGAGTATGAGATTTGAGTTCGCCAGTGTAAAGTTGCAGTGTCGTATTTTCGTAATCCCTTTGTGTTCGGAATAGATGGTTTATGGTTTAAGAAATTTATTTCCCAAAAAAAAAAGAATACAATTCACTTGGCATTGAGAAATACAAATTACGCAGTTAGATAACACGGTAGTATGCAGAGGGCTTTTTAAATAACATTGACAATTAAACATTTTATAATATTAACATTGACTCAGTAAACTTAAGTAATAATATTAGCAATAAGTTTGACGACAGAATAGGTAGATACCAACAGTAAATGTTATCACAATGTGGGTAGGGTGCGACATGCAGTTGATATCACCCGTCTTACATTGGGAATTCGAGGGACCTATTACGTATCACTATAGCGATAGCAATTTGCAATTACTATGGGAATAGGGATGACAGCGGTGGAGTTTATTTCGATAGACCTGGGGCTCGATTCAGGACTGGCCCAAAACGGTTTGCGACCGGTAACGGAATCGTTTGAGCGAGGATTGAGATAGGATTCCTATTCAGGAACGCCAAAAAGCACTGGTTTGCGAGAGGTTTGGGCTGAGATTGGGATGAGCTTTATTTTCCTATTCGGGAAGCCACGTCATCATTGTAGGGGAATTATTGGCAGCTGCCAAAGTTTTTTAGAAAACAGAGCGATTGAGGTCGCATTTTCTGTCAAACATATAAAGAACTCTCTAATAATTACTTTGTCAATGCGGGAATATCAAACCATTACAATTTAACTCATAAATAAGAAAAACTAAAACCCCCGAATCCCCGAGAGCCGAGTGCGACGTAGCGTTATGTTGTCTATTCGGCAGGTACCAAAACGTGGATAGGATTGGACTTCGTAAGCTGTCATTTTTTGTCGTTTCTTGTGTCAAATTAGGATGAGAATGAGATAAATAACGTTTGAGGTTTTGGTATGGTTTTTTCTTATCTCAAGCTCATCTCAAAAATAAAATTGAAGTAAGGCGGATTTGTTTGAAATCTGTCTTCAGTTACAAAGAAATAAAAAATATTTTTTTTGAGTCGACAACATGTATCCACAAAACTCGGATTGCAGTGATAATTGGAATTTTTTTAACATGAAACGAAGCTTGACAAATCGCCATCTTGGAGATCACGGTTTGACACGTTGCGATATAATAATGTACACATAAACATATGGTGCCTTCCTTCAGTGACAGACAGTCGACAGTGTATAGTGTATTTTTGTGAAAATGTTGAATGTTTGTCAAATTTCAATAAAAATAGAAAACGACCTCTTCAACTGCATACTGCTCATTTACCATCTTCTACGAAAACACCGCTTTGCCCTGCTGCCCGACCCAAGAAGATAACGGCGATAACGCCAAACCTGAGCTGCTAGCTATTCACTGCTGAAATACAGAATTAGAAGGACTAGAAATTGCGCATCAGTTTATTAGGCAGGAAAGTAGGTCACGGTACATCACCGACTGCAGTGCAATAGAAGCAAATACTTCAATCCAAACTCTTAAGTGATGTTGTTGTATCACAACGGCTGCAGATTGAAGAATCTGTACCTGTGTGGGAAAGCTGCATGTCAGAGGAGTATGTACTCAAAACAAGAAAAGAGGAAAAGTAACAATCAACACCAATAGAAGAAGAAAATTTAGCAATTTTGTGGAATGAACTCCCCGAACTTGGAATAAGTGCGCCTTCAGTGAACTCGTTTAAAAATAGACTGGATATTTATTTGAAAGGACTCAAGATACAAGTGCAGTGATATACGTGTATCAGTTTCAATGAGTTGCTAGTGTATTATTTTAAAATAAATTTGTATGGTCCAGAAAGATTTGGGTTAAAACAAATTCTGACAAGAAACATGCTGAGCCTTGCAACTATGTGTAATTTCCCCCGTGGAATAATTTTCTGAAATGATACAGTTGAAGACATACAGCCGTTGCATCAAATATTGTGTGAACATCAACCTTGCGGTAAATGGCATAGAATTGTATAGATATTTGTAAACTGTACATCAATTCTGTTAAGAGGATCATCGTTGGGATCACATAATCTTCTCTGTGTGGCCATGAGCATCACACGTGGGATCAAAAGCTCATTTTTCAGTGTATTGATATTGGGATTGTTTTGGGGGCCCGAGTCAAACTGTGCATGCTATTTTGTAGATACTCTTCATTTATTTACAAAAACTTAACTATTTCAAATTATTAGATACCTAGCAAATACTTGCTAGCACCATAGTAATAAGGTGGTTCTGTGATCATCACTGGTGGATCACTAAATTTGTATAAGGCTTGGGAGCAACATTTTAGTTGAAGTATGGTGGGCAGCCAACATGTTTATAATAAAAATAATAATAACATTTATAATGCCTGGCTCTTAGAGCGCGCGCAGACAGAGGCGGTCTGGAGTTCTTAGTTCAGAGTTCTGCGTTCTTTCGAATGTACTGAGTCTCTTACGATAATGCACACAGCAGGCGACTGGAACTCTCGAGCGGTCAAAACACAAAACTGAACGCCAAACTCGGAATTCCAGACCGCTCTCTGGCTGCGCGCACTCTTAGAGTCCAAAAAGTACTTGACACAACCTAGTTTATAATTTTGAATGGGCAGTGAAAGTCTATATTTTTGTGTCTTATGCATAAAGTAAATTATGCAATATAAATTTGTTTATATGATTTATATATAAATTTACTATGTTACTTTTACCTACATTAATTTGCTTTCTTTACATTAAATAGAAATTGATATAAAATATTGACAGTAAAAAGAGTGTAAAACTATAATTACCTACATACATAATTATGAAAGAAAAAATAATTTATCTAAAATGCCATTGGGGCGATGGATATGTTTGGGCCAAGTATGATCCGGACCGGACCGGATAGTGTTTAATTTAATTTTGTATTAGTTTAATAAATTAAAATAAATACTTTTTGTAAAACTACATTTGTGCAAAGAAATAAATGATTTAGCTTTAAGATAAATGTATTTTGAAATTTGTTTTTTTTTTTATATTAGAAATTATAAACAAGGTAATAAGATTAAGGGACAAGTTTGCCTTTGTTCATATTTTTTTGTTTTGTGTACCTACAATAGTAATTTATAGTAAGTTAGATTAAAATACCTACTTGAAATTGTCTTTTTTTATTTTTAATGTATTGTATTCCTGGGTTTATGTGATTATCTTACTATTGTAAAATAATTGGTTACAAAGTGCAGGCATTAGAATTTCTTAGATTAAAAGAATAATAATTATTAGAATGTTTTAGAAAATTTTCTTTTTCAATAAATTACTTTTCTCAAACATGCTTTGAAAAGTATGCGTTAATGCCATGAAATGAAGCCATGAAGTTTGTTGTTTATGGCTCCCTACATTACTTCTTGGCCTAGGCCATAAAAGTAAGTATGAAAAACCATTATTGTCCGCTGCTGTAACTTTTTAAATTTGCTTACTAACATTAAACTGACAAAGGAAAAATTACATACAGCCAACTTACGACATTAAAAAAAATCTATCTTCTTTTATTTCTACAAAACCGCCTAAACTACTGGTGATGGATGGATGGATGTATGGATGTATGAATGGATGTATGAATGGATGTATGGATGTATGGATGTACGGATGGATGTATGGATGTATGGATTGATGTATGGATGGATGGATGGATGGATGTATGTATGGATGGATGTATGGATGTATGGATGGATGTATGGATGTATGGATGTATGGATGGATGTATGGATGGATGGATGTATGGATGTATGGATGGATGGATGGATGGATGGATGTATGGATGGATGTATGGATGGATGGATGGATGGATGTAAAGATGGATGGATGTATGGATGGATGGATGTATGGATGTATGGATAGATGGATGGATGGATGGATGTATGGATGGATGTATGGGTGGATGTATGGATGGATGTATGGATGGATGTATGGATGGATGTATGGATGGATGTATGGATGGATGGATGGATGGATGGATGGATGGATGTATGGATGGATGTATGGATGGATGTATGGATGGATGTATGGGTGGATGTATGGATGGATGTATGGATGGATGTATGGATGGATGTATGGATGGATGTATGGATGGATGTATGGATGTATGGATGGATGGATGGATGTACGGATGGAAGGATGTATGGATGGATGGATGTGTGGATGGATGTATGGATGGATGGATGGATGGATGTATGGATGGATGGATGGGTGTATAGATGGATGGATGTATGGATGGATGGATGTATGGATGTATGGATAGATGGATGGATGGATGTATGGATGGATGTATGGATGGATGTATGGATGGATGTATGGGTAGATGTATGGGTGGATGTATGGATGGATGTATGGATGGATGTATGGATGGATGGATGGATGGATGGATGGATGGATGGATGGATGGATGGATGGATGGATGGACGGATGGATGGATGGTTGGATGGATGGATGGATGGATGGATGATGATGATGATGATGATGATGATGATGATGATGATGATGATGATGATGCATGTTTGAGAAAAGCTCTATACAATCCTCGGCCGGAAGAAGGATTGCTGGACTCGTTTTATACCCCAAATCTCGTCCATCAATCCCTTACTTCACGGCCTCTGCAGTAATGTACTATATTTTACCTTTGTTTTTTTATTGCTTCATCCCAGAGTTTAAATCAAAGTTGAGGAATGTTTGATCTCTTTTGACTTTGCTTGTCTATAAGTTATAGTGTTATATCATATGTACTATTGGTAGTTATCATTTCGAATAAGACTTTTATATTTTAAATAAGAACTTATCAATTGCAAATTATTGATATTGTCACGGTCGTAATGACGATAGTATTGATACTCTCCATTGTTTCAGTTTATTGATAACAGTTCAATCGTAGATGTACTGATGTAGTTTTTAAAGCAAATGTAATTAAGTGATTAATAATAGGAGTAGGTATAATGAAAATACAGTCAACAAAACCTAAATTCAGAACTTTTATTCAAAATTACGTTTTTAACAAAAACTTATTAATCCTTAGTATCCCATGTTAGCCCATGGAGGGTTTCTCTTAATTGACATAATAATTTCAGCTTAATTTTATTGAAGCCGTGGGCTAGTTTTGTACATAAAATACCTACCTATAAAACAGTAGGTACCGTGACTGACTGACTGCTGGGCTAGACTTAAAATTTGGCATAGGGTCACGGAGGGTACAGTTGCTCGGAGGGAACAGTCGCTCGAATGCACTGTGCTGGAAAGGGAAAGGGCTTTATATCTGTCCTCTACGTCATTGAGAAGGGTTCGACACTCGATCGTGTATGAACTAGTCCATGAGTCGCTCTGGCGCCGCGCACACTTACACTTACATTTTCACGTAAGTTTCACGTCGTTTTTTAACTAAACTTGTGTGAGATTCTTAAGTACTGTTGTTTTTGTCGAAAAGTTTGTCTACTTTACTTAGTATTGACTGATAATTCAATGCTCTAGGTCTATGCGTTTGTTTCTAGTTTGATCTTGATTCCAAAATGGCGTCAGGGTCAACAGTAGCTCGTTTCGGAGAAGTACACAGTGGCTCGCGAGCCACTGTGTACGTATGAACTTATAAAAATAATACGAACAGTTTAATTTAATAAATTTGAATAAAAAAATGTTGTCCATTGTTCTTAGAACTTCAAATTTAAAACCAAATGACTGCTAATAAAATAAAAGTTAGTACTAGGGGTAGAACACAGCGGCTCTATTCCATCCGTAGCCACAGTGTACTGTTAGAACCACTGTATACAGGGGTAGTACACAGTAGCTCGAGCCACTGTGTACTGTTAGAGCAAATGTGTACTAGGAGGTACTAGTCACTGTGTACCTATAGTCACAGATTACTTAATATACTCACCAGCAAAAAATTTGGCCCACACAAACCTTAGCCTAGCCTTATTTCTACACCAGGGTAGTGCCCTGGTTGAGATCTGATGATGGATATCCAGAGCATCGATAATGGAGGTCCGGTGTTCCCAACATACCCAACTGATTCAACAAGCAGTTCACACCACAGAGAGAGAATTTGTACAGCGGCACTGAGATTTTCATTCATTTTATTGCCATTTTAGCTGTTTTTCTAAATGTGTATAATTTCTGTGTTAAACGGAGATTCAATCAGGTGGGTATTTTAGGAACTCTGAATGTCTTTTATCAATGCTCGGAGTAGCCATCATCAGATCACAGCCAAAGCACCGCCTAGTAGAGAACCAAGACATCAAAGTGACCTCGTCTGTATGAAAGGTGGACTGTGGGCGAAATTTTTTGCCGGTGACTGTAGTTACTTCGTAACACATACTGCATCCTGTACAAAATCTTGGTACTTACCGCGATTATAGCCACAGATTAGCCTACTCCGTCTCCTTAAGAATGTGTGCGTGCCGACAGTGACAAGAGCTGGCAGTTTGGAAAAAAAATATTTTTTTTTCTACATTTTGTTTTACCATTTTGTCGGGATAATTGCTATATATTATATCCATGCAAACTTTCTAGCTATTCCCTAAGCTAAGCCACGGACGGACAAAGGGACAGACGTTCGTCGGTCATGGGGAAACTATACCTAAGGGTTCCGTTTTTGCCATTTTAGCTATGGAATCCTAACAAAAAAAGGATATTTATTGTAATGCGCAGAACACATTGCCATACTCACAGTATCCTAGCGTTATACTAGATAAGAAGGTCAACTTTTGAACTTCGCATCGTGCCATCCCGCTCACGCTTATAGCTTTTTATAGAAGAGTGAGACGGACAGCACGATTCGAACTCTCAAATTGTTATATTTGCTATTAATTCTAGCATAGTCATATTAAAATTTGCCCCCTGTTTCACCATTCACGTATAAAAGTCCAGGCGGCATATTTTTTCCGTGGAACACGAATGAATGTGCGTCGGCGCGCGCTTGTGACAACGTACTAAAATTTCGATCCCAGGAGATCGTCCCCGCGGTAGGTAAATATCGCGCGTAAGTACATGGCATGCAGGAGGCCTGCTATACCTAGTAGTACACAGTGGCTCGATTCCCATTTTTTTAAAAAAGGTCGTTATCTCTTTTTTGGTGAGAGTATTTGGAAATCTATTTACTACATATAAAACTTAAATAATAAACGCTGCTTTGTGCCTACAAGAAATATTTCAGGCACTTATACTTTTCATGCTATAGCCCGTCGAAAAAATCCTAGCGACTGTACCCTCCTTGACCCTACATACTTATTTATTGAATCAGGCGTTACTTTGCGGAGGTCCATATTAATGAACTGAAACAATTACTTTGCTCACCCACGACCTTACGATAGTTACGTTTATGCAAGAAATGTGTGTTCATGCAGTTCCTCCACCTCCACACTACGAACACACACAAATCGCACAAACCCAACCATCACCACCACCAAACTACACTGACGCGTTTCGAACTCAACCAGAGCTCATCCTCAGAGTAAGCACCACAACCGTATGCTACGCTACCAAATGTTAAACTCGAGTCGCGGGTGAGCAAAGTAATTGTTTCAGTTCCTACATACTTATAGGTACCTAGAATGTCATAGAGGTGCACTAAGGACGGATTTCCCGAAATCCTATGGTATAGGGAAATATCTAAACTTTGTTTGAAGGGGGTAATTCTGAAACTACAGAGCTGATTTTAAAAACTTTCAGCAACAGAAAGCTACACTATTCCCGAGTGATATACTTAGCTCCTTTCTTTACGGGAAAATGTAAAATTCCCTCGAAATAGAAATAAGTTAACTTCGGAGCTAATTTTTAAAAATTCTTTCACTAATAGAAAGCTACACTGTCTCTGATCGACATTTAAGCATATTTAAAATAGGTCTAAGCAGTTATTACTATCCAGCGGGAACTTCATACTTTCTCGGGATAAGTGTCCTCAACCAGAACAGTGTTAGCTTTCTATTAGTGGAAGTTTTTTTATTTGGTCTAAATGTAGAATTTAGTACCTATTTGTATCCCCTGGGAATTTTACATTTTCGCCGAGGGAAAGTAGGTACAGCCAAATTAGCTACTTAAAACGTTGGCTGCGGCGCTGATTTTTACGTACATTCAGACCGTGCGTTACTTACGCGATACACAGCCCCGCCCGCACAGGCGATAAGACGCGTACCGTGCGGAAAAGACATGGTTTCGCAGCCAACGTGTTAATTGTCAGTCAAGAGCTATCCCGCGGGAACTTCACATTTTCACGAAATTATACATATACTTAAAAATAAAAATCCTGACCGATTAACTGACTGATCCACTCACTCACCGATTCATCAAACATTCATGCGAAACCCTTGACCCTGAAAGTAGTAGAAGGCTGAGTGATCAGAGATGAGTGGCTATCTCGCTTTCCACATATTTTTCCGTCGGCTGGTGGGAGATGGTATTCGTTCGTGTCTCTAAAGTCATAAAAGGTAATTAATAATACATAATTGGATTATTTCATTATTTATTAATTTTCAGAATCAGTCTTCGAATCAGAATTATCATTCTACATTTATTTTTATCTTTCAATTAATTAATAACTCAAATGTTAAAACAAATACAGTAAAAAATTACAACATAAAATAAATAATGACACTCGAATAATACAATTAATTAAATTAATAACTTAAATTACAATAATAATAATTATAAAATATAAATCTTTATTCAATTACAAGTCCATAGGTCCACAATCAAGAAATAAATAAATAAGTATAACAATTGGCTACTTTCCTAACTAGTCAGTCTTTTTAACCGACTTCAAAAAAAGGAGGAGGTTCTCAATTCGGTTGTATGTTCTTTTTTTTTTTTTTTTTTTTTTTGTCGTGTGTTACCTCAGAACTCCGTCATTTATGAACCGATTTGGAAAATTTTTTCGTTGTTTGAAAGCACATGCTTCAAGGTTGGTCCCTTTGTTACCAAAATCCAGTTCTGATGATAGGATCCATGAGGAATTGAAGAAACTCCTCAAAAATTCAAGAGAAACTTATAGCGATTAGAGTATTTTCGGTGACAAGTCGAGCATTTGCATTCAGAAAGTATCATGGAACTCTGTAATAAAACGACATAACCCCGTCGAGCATTAAAAATAGAATTTTCAACATAACCTTATATCGAAGTCAAACTGATGATTTTATCCTACGCATCTATTTTATACAGAAACAACTAAAAAGCAAAAAATAAAAAAATTTAAATAAAAAATAAAACCTTCAAAAAACATTCAAAAACCATGAAATAATAATTGAACTGAACCGACTACAATAAGCATGAAAATATCTTTCTTCTAATCTGTTTTAAGTCGGTGCCTCAGCACGAGCTTGCAGGAGTGTAGAAGCCCTATAGATAGTAAGGTATGTAGGTAAGTTAGATTACTAGGTCCACTCCTGCTGGCTTGAGCTGAGGCACCAACTTCAAACAGATTAGAAGAAAGATATTTTCATGCTTATTGTGGTCGGTTCGGTTCAATTATTATTTCATAGTTTTTTGGATGTTTTTTGAAGGAGGTTTTATTTTTTATTTAAATTTTTTATAGATTATCAAAAAATATTGGACACGTATTTTTTATTTTGTCAATTAAACAAAAAATTACGAAAATATGGCGCGTTTAAGTTTCGCGACGTCACTTGTTCCTACACTTTGTATGAGCGTTTTAGGAATAAGTGACGTCACGCGGAACTTCAACGCGCCATATCTTCGTCATTTTTTGTTTAATTGTCAAAAGAAAAATTACGTATCTAATATTTTTTGATAATGTAAAATCGGAGCGGAGGAGTTCGATAACAAACACCGTGACACGAGATTTTTATATATTAGAAGAAGAAGCTGGTGCCCGCGACTTCGTCCGCGCAGTAAAGCTGTACGGTCAACCATACGCTACGTAGGCAATAATTATAATGTAGGTCATGTGAAATGTATTTTTAATGTAAAAGAGTTAGTGCAATAAACGCATTCATTCAATCAGCGCGGTCGTTCTCATTATTACCTGCCGCCCTGAGTCAATTATCACCGAATATCATCATTTATCAATCAATTATCAATATCATTATAGTGTAGCCGCTACATTTATTGGTTCTTCGAACCTTCTTTGGACTACGTTTGCGTGTTTCGCGCCGCGGATCCGTAGGATTACAGTGTGTCGTGTCGTTGCAGTTTTAAAAAAGTGCCTTAGTGTATCCGGTTTCCCTGTGTGCTAGCAAATCGGTTCGATTGGCCTCCCACAAGCGGGTCTCACCAATTGGATTGAGAAGGTGCAATTACTACACACATTTCAACCACCCCGAGGCACTAAGAGAAAACCCATCGACACCAATCATATTTATCACCGTTATACAGAAGTGATCCGGTCTTTATCATCCAACAAATTTAATTTTATATCAGAATGGACACTCTGTGAACCCGACAAAGTCGGATCATTCAGGAGATCGAAAGGATTTGCATTAATTTCGGCAAAGATGGTCCTGGAAGAAAAACTAAAAAATACATCAAAAAAATATTGTTATCATTTATGGTGGAATGGTCGAGTATTATGAAAGGGAAAGAAAGGTCATATCAACATATCAAATCTCCCGTCAACACAAGCCCCAAACTAAAGAAGCCAAGGCGAAAGATAACGCTGGACCCCGATTTGAGATTCCTATGAGCAGTATGGAAAACCGAGGTACTGTACCATGCGGTCCTGTAGAAGAAATGTTATCTCAACAGAGGACAATCTTCAGAGTCTTCGCACGTATCGCAAACCGTATTAAGTTAGAAAGCATGGTAGAAAAATGGGAAATTGAAGACCATCTGACAGATCTGCAATATCGCTGGCATGTTATTGATGAATTACATTTGCGTATCGATAACAATGTTACAGGGTCGGGATGAAGATTATGATTCGGAGTTAGGAAGAATCGAAGATGATTTTAATAACATTCGAAAATTACTTGTTCTAGCTAACGAACAGCCCTTTTTATAACCTCCGAAATTCCGGAAAACAACCACAATTTAGCAGTCGAGAGCTAAGTTTATTAGAACAAAATCAAAATATAATTAGAAACTAGAACTAAATATAACTTAAACTAAAAGTACAAAGTAAAAATATCGTCTATATTTTCGGCCACAGACGTAGACCCCAAGATACTGGCCGCGTTACCTCTCTGAATTACTATTCCTAATGTTTGTGAGAGGTAAGTGCCAGCCCTTGGGTCGCCTGAGGCCAAAATCAGGAGTGTAGACAAATCCTTAATGAAAAGTTTAGTATCTTCTGCCCATGGTCCCATTGTCTCAAAAGTAAGCGAAAACAGTTTTATCACAAACCGAGTTGATCCGCCCATCTGCACCAATCGACACCCAAGGTGGAAATTCCTACGTTTACCGGGAAATACGGACATTGGCCTACGTTCTTCGACCTCTTCACGGAAACCATTCACAACAACATTGGACTAAGCAAATCACAAAAGATGCAGCACTTAAAGAGCAAGGTCAAAGGTGAAGCTGAACGGTTGATCCAACATCTGCAAATGTCATCAGAAAATTACGATACAGCCTGGGAGGTTACTTAATTGTTCATCGCTACAATAACCCTCACGCTCTCTTTTCCAATCAAATCGAGACATTTTTGAATTAACCCGCAAACAAACATCATTTGAACTCAAACGCCTGCATGATACTACAATGGAGTGTATATATGCGATTCATAACTTAGGAATAGATACTACCACATGGGATCCACTTCTTGTCCTTTTAATTGCGAAAAAATTAGATAACGATACCTACACAAGGATTACAAAGAAGCACGCAAATCGTCAAGAGACTTGCCGTCGTTCGACGAGCAGATGCACTTCATAGAAAGCAAATGTACAGCTCTTGAGCCCATCAATAAGAGAGACTAACATGTACTTATCAGAAGCCACCAGCAACATGGTCCCGCAGCCATAAGAATAAATAAGAACATAGGTAGAAAGGAAACTCCCGCTCCGGCCGAGTACTCTAATATCGCGACCTTTGAGTCCGGCCGGAGCGGGAGTTTCTCTTCTACCTGTGTTCTTATTTATTCTTATGCCGCAGCCTCAGTACGCGCCAAAGGTATCCTAGATCAATCGCAAAAATTAGAGAAATTATCAATCCGCACCTACATATATATACGCCACAATGTCCACTTTGTCACGGAACTCTTGATTTATTCAGATGTAAAAGGTTCCTTAATTTATCATCGGAATGCAAGTTGAAGACAATTGCAAAACAACAAATATGCCTAAACTGCTTGTATAAGCACTATGACAAGCCGTGCATTTCGAAATGCCGCTGTAAATATTGCGAAGGCAAGCACATTCGATTATTCATAACGATATCATACAAGTACAGTCACCCGCAATAAAATATTCATCATCCAAGACAAATCAATCGCCGAACAACGTGATCGAGACAAAGTCGCCTAATGACAAACAACACAACGTAGGTCGCGTGGCCGCCGAAGATGAAGAAATTCTGTTGACTGCTTTATCATTAAAGGTTAAAGCAGCGGACAATACTCATATCACATTGAGAGCGCTCCTTGACCAGGATTCACAAATAACATTGATTTCTGAAAATGCCCCTCACATGTTGGGATTACAACGACATCGCTTCCAAGCGTCGGTATCAGGAATAGGAGCATCATCAAACCAAACAGAAAAAAGGAATAATAATCTTGGAATGTGAATCAATTTATGGAGGCTATCAATATTGAAACAAGCCTTAATCATATCACGAGTACTATACGCTGCGGCAAGTTATACAGAAGACCGAAGAGTATAACTTGCCGCTATGTCTAGCGTTAGTGGACTACGACAAAGCCTTTGATTTGGTCGAAACATGGGCGGTGCTCGAGTCTCTCCAGCGGTGCCATATTGACTACCGGTACATCGAAGTGTTGAAGTGTTTGTATAAAAATGCCACTATGTCGGTTCGAGTGCAGGAACAGAGTTCGAAGGCGATTCCCTTGAAAAGAGGCGTAAGACAGGGAGATGTAATATCACCGAAACTGTTTACTGCCGCTCTGGAGGACGCCTTCAAGCTCCTGAAATGGAAAGGACTAGTCATCAATGTCAACGGCGAATACATCACTCACCTTCGGTTTGCCGACGATATCGTGGTCATGGCAAAATCGATGGAAGAACTCAGCACGATGCTTGAAGACCTCAATGGAGTCTCTCGACGGGTAGGACTCAGGATGAACATGGACAAGACGAAAGTTATGTCTAATGTTCATGTTGTCCCTGCCCCCATTGTGGTCGAGAACTCGGTTCTTGAAGTTGTTGACGCATATGTATACCTAGGACAAACCGTCCAACTAGGTAGGTCCAACTTCGAGAAGAAGGTCAATCGGCGAATCCAACTCGGATGGGCAGCGTTCGGGAAGCTCCGCAACATCTTTTCGTCCAATATACCTCAGTGCCTCAAAACAAAAGTCTTTAATCAGTGTGTGTTGCCAGTGATGACATATGGCACTGAGACGTGGTGCTTTACTATGGGCCTGATGAATAGGCTCAGAGTCGCTCAGCGAGCTATGGAGAGGGCTATGCTTGGAGTTTCTCTACGGGATCGAATCAGAAACGAAGGGATCCGTAGAAGAACTGGGGTCACCGACATAGCCAAACGGATTAGCTCGTTGAAATGGCAATGGGCAGGCCATATAGCACGTAGAACAGATGGCCGTTGGGGGCCAAAAGTTCTGAAATGGAGACCACGGACTGGCAAGCGCAGCGTGGGACGTCCACCAACGAGATGGACGGACGATTTGGTGAAGGCCGCAGGTTCAGGGTGGATGCAAATCGCTTCCAATCGTAATGATTGGGCATCAATGAGGGAGGCCTATGTCCAGCAGTGGACGTCCTACGGCTGAAATGATGATGATGATGATGAGTACTAAACGACTTGCCTAACGCTTCGTTCACTAAACGTTCCTGGCCACACCTGCCAAATATCAAACTAGCAGACCCTGAGTATAACATATCAAAACCAATTGATCTACTTTTAAATGCAAGCGTTTACTCAGAGATTATCATGAATGGACTGATCAAGGGTTCACCGCTAGCTCCCATTGCCCAGCAAACAGAGCTCGGATGGATTTTATCAGGCATCGTTAAAACGTTTAACTGCAACGTAGTTATCAATCAAACGGACGACTTAACAAAATTCTGGGAGGTGGAGGATATTAACCAGTCTTCCTCCACTATGACAGAGCAGAGCCAGAACGATTTTGTGAAGAATATTATCAAGCGACAACTCGACGTCTTTACAACGGCAGATATGAAGTCACTCTACCGATGAAGCCAGGCTCCGAAGAAAACCTTAGAGCATCCAGATCGAAAGCCGTCATACAATTTAAACAATTAGAGAAAAGAATGACAAAAAATAGATCATTATCTATCAGACACGTACTTATAGAAAATTCATTAATGAATACAAAGAATTACAACACATGCGCTTAGCTGACCCTATGACGTCACAGTTAACGTCACGTTGTTACCTACCGCATATGGCGTGTTGAAATTGGATTCTACCCCAACCGCATTACGAGTCGTTTTTAATGCATCGGCGAAGACATCGTCAGGCTACCAGTCTCAATGATTTGATGGAATGTGGTCCAAATTTACAGCAAGATCTTCAGGGCCTCATCCTCAAATGGAGGACGCACAAATACGTCGTGACCGCAGACATTGAAAAGATGTTTCGTCAAGTCCTTATAAGAGAAGCCGATCAACACCTACAAACTATCATTATGGAGGAACTCGCCGGAAGAATCTCTTCGTGAATATCATCTGACAACCGTGACTTACGGTACTAAGGCAGCCCCTTCCTAGCGATGAGAACATTGAGACAGATTTCTAGAGATAACGCAACTCAGTGCCCTCTATACTAAACGCCGTATATAGATTCCAAAAAGTTACCAAAGGTGGCCGAACGTAACTGACACAAGTGTCATTGTCATTGTGACCTTCCAGGTGTAACCAACCCATGCACATTAATAAAAAATAGTCATAATAATATTTTGTTGTTATTTAAGTGTAAAGATTATCCCATGTTTTTGATGTTTCCTATAAGTATACCTACGCATACCGTATTGTGTACAATGTGTGTTGCACATGAATACCTTGGTTTTGAACTCTATCCATGTGCCAAAATTTATCACAATCAATTGACTTGAATTGACACTCATATGACTTCTAGGACGCTTCCTTGGTGGAGAAGGAGGAAGATTCTCGTCACTGTGAGAGGGACCTGAGGCCGTATTGTCTAACGCTTCTGACGCTTGCCTTCGCTTTCACCATCTCTTTCTGTCATCAACTTATACCGTTTGACAGAAAGAAATCGCCCCCTTACTGCTAAAACCGACTAACCTCCCTTTTTGGCAAAAATGAGTTATACGTACCGTTAGAATACGCTTTCCAAGCTCTATCTGGTGGTAAAACCCGTTTTTTGATACGCCGCTCCGTTCTTGATTTAGCCTCCAGCTTAAGGTAGGTTATTGATGATTTTCAGAAATAAATAACAAGCAAAAGCTACCAAGTGTATGTTAATGAATAAAATAGCAATTTTATTACTGCATAAAGCGACTAAACCATACATAGTCGTTTTTTGCTGTAAACTATAAAAGAAATATGGCATTTCGGACGTCTGAAAAAACCGTCAAACCTAACCTTAGTATTTTTTTCCTGTACTAAATTATTGCATCGATTAAAATATTCAACTGCAAAAACAAACTAAACGTAGTATAGTTGGTTTTGGATGTAACGTTTCTCCTATCGGCGGCAGAATTATAGTACAGGAAGTACAGGCAAAACCGCTTAAGAGCGCGTAAGCGGCCCCATCCCTCCCCGCACTTAGTCGCATTTCAACCTTGATCGAGACTGCACACGCGCGCGCGCATTCCGTTTTGAATTTATTTTCTAATGAGTTCGTATACTTTATGTGTACATAATGAGTTCAAGATCTTGAAAACTTTTAAATCTAGACTTGGAGGCGATGATACGAATAAAAGTAAGTACAAATTAACTGTTTACTGTTTCTAACCTACCTAAACTTTGAAGAGTGTAGATTATAGTTTTAAGCTACTTAATTATATTTATCTAAATGCAATAAATAGTGAAAATAATTAAAAGTGAGCGTTGAAGTCTCGGGATTCTTTTTTTCTTGCGTTAAATGACAGCAAATCGCACGGCCTTGACCGCACCTTAGCGCACCTCAGCGTACCTTAGTAACAAAATTGTTTTTGTTTCAGATTTTGAAAATAAGCACGAATCGTCAGATGGTGGTGAGGTACTTAGAAAAAGTAACAAAAAAATCAAGCAGGCCATTGAATTACACCGTATTAAGTATTAAATCCACCTAAAAAAAAAAAATTTAAACTGTTTATTTCAGTAAAATTACAAAATTGCATGCATAATCTTAACTAATAATCTTAATTTAAAAAGATTTTATAAGTTAAGAAGTCTTTTTTTGTGTGTATGCAGTCAAGGTCACAAACACACGCACGTCAGAAGTCAAAAATATCTGTACACCTCTTTATCACTAAATAAGGTTGGTGTTTACATTATATCCGACTCCGAGCCGTCCATATGTTTGTGCCCTCGACTGTACGTTTTAATTATACAAAGTAATCTATTTCTACAGAGTAATAACAATTATAATTGATATTGCTAGGCAGAGTTGTGTAGGTATACAATTATTAAGTAAATTATTTGTCGGTAGTTTGCCCTCTTATTTTAAACATGTATCTTTTAATAATATTTCTAGCTTGTCTACTCGTTCGACCTTCAATTAAGTTTAATAATTCACTTGAAAATCTATTCAAAATACGCGGTAAGATGCATCTCCATACTCTTTGACCGTATTCATTGTTGGTTTTTGCAATTTCAAAGGTTGGGAGGTTGGCTAAGTTACGTAAGTGTGTTGGACGTGTTCTTCTCTTTAGCCCTGTTATGTTGTTAAAGTATTTGGTTACAATGGCTAAGTCTATCTTATCAAATACAGTTAGCACTTTGCAGTAATTGAATAGATTTTCATAATTATTTTTATATTTATATTTAATTTTTGTAGGTACTATAGTCTTAAGTATACGCAATTGTAGGTTGTAAATATCATTTATATATGTTTTATATGATCTCCCATAGCTTTCTAAGCCGTAACTTATGACAGAATCCGCTAAGGACAAGTAAAGAAGTCTTAATGTATTGTATGGAACTTTATGTTTAAGAACAAATAGCTTTGACAGTACAGATCTAAGTTTATTACACACATGGTTGATATGCGGAATCCAACTGAATTTATGATCAATTTTTAGTCCAAGGTAGGTATGTTCCTTTACAATCTCAAGATGAGTACAGTTACAAGATGCGCTAGGTTTGTGCAGACATTTGTGTTCATGGGCAACTATCTTCGGCATGAAATTGGCTTTTTTATAAGGTGAGTGAATATACATAAGCTTAGTTTTACAGTAGTTTAGCGATAAACCTAAGTCGTGGGCCCACTTGCACAATGTGTCAAATTCGCTTTGCATCATGGCCTGCGCAATCTTTAGGTCCCTGTGCGCTATGATTATACATGTATCATCTGCAAACTGATATACAGATCCATGCTGAAATATTTTGCACATATCATTGACATACAATAAATATTCGGTTGGAGCTAGAATTGAACCTTGTGCTGTACCAAATAAAGTTGGAATTAGGTCGCTTTGTTCGCCCGCGATGCTCACCGCGTTATACCTATTGGTATGATAATTTTTTATGAGTTCCAGCATGGGTCCCTGTATACCATTCTGCTTCAATTTTCCATAAAGTGTACTGTGTCTTAGTGTGTCAAATGCTTTTGCAAAATCTATCATTATGGCAAGTACATGGTATTTCTTATCTAAGTGATCATTGATTTCATCTGTAAACAAAGACAAAAGTTGCGACGTGCTTTTATTACGTTGGAAGCCAAACTGCTTTTCATGAATGATGCCGTTACTCGATAAGAATTCATTTATTATATTTCCAATGTATTTTTCTATAATTTTATTTATGCAAGACAGAATTGTTATAGGTCTATAGTTATTGGTATCCGAGTAACTGCCTTTTTTATGTATGGGTCTAACAATGCCTATTTTAAGTTTATCAGGATATTTACGTTGGGATATACACAAATTAATAAGGTGCGTTAAGACGGGGGTAATTTGTTCGGAGATGTATTTTACGTCTTTTGCCCTTATCTTGTCATGTCCCGGACTTTTTTTGTCATCTATTTGCTGTATAATTTTATGTAGAACTTGTTCGTTCATTTTTTTTAATCGCAATGTCACTAAAGGGGAATTTACATAGTTTTTCTCATCAAGCAGCGGCTCATCACAACTGTTTATAATGTTATTGACATTATTATCAAAATCCAGAGCGAACTTGTTAGATAACTGATCAGCCTTTAAATTAAAAGACTTAAGAAGCACATCGTCAACAGCTCGAACAGTTCTACCAGTTAATCTGTTTATAATCTCCCACATTTTTTTTGAGTTTTTGAAGTTGCTACAAATTTCCTTTTTTGTAAAATTGTTTTTAGCTTGACTAATAAATCTGTTAGTCCTATTCCTATACTTCCTATATATCAACTCGTTTTGTTTATTAGTTGTACCTACACTTGTGTTTCATCATAAGAATAAATAAATAAATAATCTGTTATTATTTATTCTTATGGTTTCATATCGACTTGTATCTCATCATTTGTAACTTTTCTTTGTTTGTTTATTTTCTGTACAATAAAGTATTTACTTACTTACTTAAGTACCTATTTGTTTTATTTGTCGCAGCTTGAGGTTAATTTTTTTGTGGTCGCTTTAAGTAGGTAAATAGTATTTTTGGTTTAATAATATTTTGTTATTGTAATGACGTGTATTTCTATCTATAATGTTGAATATTATTAAAGTTATATTTTGAATTATACCAAATGCAAGGTTTTGATACAGATGAGCTGTTTATTTTCTTTCAACCGTACCAGCCCTCGGATAATGAACAAAAACTTCCTTGTTGTGATTATTCGATGACACGTTATTTTTTTTTAGGTTTTATATTCCTCCCTGTGGTTACAAGGGACTTTTTGGGTTAATTTCCATAATATTAATTGTTAAATATTTATTAAAATGGTCATTTTTATCTTGTTTGATGTTCAATGTCGCTCTATAGTCAAATAATCGTCAGATTTGTAAATATAACTCCATGATAATTTATATACAAATAGAATAGAGTCAAAATAACTGCAATCGTTACAAAGGATTTCGCCTCGCCCCATTGGATCTGTGCAGTTTGTAAAATTAGCTAAGTGACAAAACATACTAATTACATTTTAATACTTTAATGGCGCTTAATTTCGAAACATTACACATCTCCTACAAGCAAAACCGACTATCTGCGCCACTTTTTTTACTCAAAGCGTGATTTTACCTACTTATATTGGGTATAGGCTAAATTTCTTCATACTGTTTTACTTACAGATAACCCATCTAAATAAAAACACAAAACACTTCAATTAACGTTAGGTTTTATTAGAGAACGTACCACTCAAACCTTTAAATGCGTTTTTCTCGAAACTATCATTGATGCAGTTAGTCGGTTTTAGCAGTAAGGGGACGAAATAGTGATTGCGAAGGCAAGCGTCAGAAGCGTTAGACAATAAGCCTGCAGGTACCGGTTCCATGTTACTTGCTTAAATGCAAAACCCACGAACAAAACATAATAACAAAACTTAACAGGAAACAAAAACTCAACAACGACAAAAACAACAAAAAGCAACAAAAATTATCACGAGTACAGAAAGCATTCGATCAATCCAAACGTCAGATGCCGAATGAAACAATTGGAGATGTCATGGTGGTCCTGTGGTCGCCATGTTTACCATAAAGTTTGGCATACGTGATTTGTTGTCAACATTTCTATGTGCACATCAAAAATATTTGTAAATAGTATATAGGTACGCAAATTACATCATTAATGTATCCAAATGTTGTTTAAACCTGAAGTATTACCACTGTAATATGAACTTTTCTTCTACAAAACAGTTACAACCAAATATCTGTAGGTGAAATTAATATTGATATTAAATTATTTATTTATGCGGTTGCGTTTAATTTTAACTTAACAATTACATATAAATAAATTACTTATGTATTATATTTAGAAAAGTTAAAACTTAACGATGAAAAACTTTTTCATTTTATTGGCAACACACTGGTAGTTTTTTTGGATTCTATATACGGCGTTGAGTATAGCTGTAGCAGCCCTAGAGAACTGCTTCTATACTGATGACCTCATGACAGGCTATGACTCACTGGAGCAAGTAAAAGAATTACAAAGACAGTTAATTCAAGTCTTAACTGGAGCAGGTTTGAACCTTCGCAAGTGGTCCAGCAATAACGCAGATCTCATTAAATTAAACATTCCATTTGACTTCAAGGACACAGAATCTAGGAAGACGTTAGGCCTCTAATGGAATCCCGCATCAGACGCCTTTACGTTTATAAATAGAATAGAGTATCAGAAGGGCCAAGGTGATCAGACATTTCAAAAATTTATGACCCCCTGGGATGGCTTTCTCCTATCACTATCAGAGCAAAGATTCTGTTCCAGAAAACCTGGTTAACCAACATAAAATGGGATGAACAGCTCCCCGCAGACATCCTCAATGAATGGCGATGCCTGCAAGAAGACCTGAAAAACATTGAAAACTTCAGTATTTCAAGATACCTAGGCGAAAAGGAATCATATCATTTGCACGGCTTTTGCGACGCATCGGAAAAAGCTTACGCTTGCGCTGTGTATGTAGTAACAACTAACTATAAAGGTGCATACACATCGCGCATTGTTGCCGCAAAGACAAAGGTAGCTCCTCAGAACAAGAAAGTATCATTACCAAGATTAGAGCTCCTTGGTAGTTTGTTGTTAGCACAGCTCATAAAGAAGATTATCTTATAATTAAAGTGCGAATTCCCCTTGTCAGTAGCGACATTTACGAACTGGATCATATTATCACTGTGCCACAGAAGAAGGGCAAGTACATACAGCACGTCATACCAACATTTTCTTACATAGCCTTCGACTTAAAAAGAGAGATGGTGTTCTTCTTATCATATAGTGATATACAAAGATGTACCTATGCACTCATATGGACAGACTCCTGTGCACAATTGACAAACTCATTTACGATTTAAAAAAACCGGTTGTCTGTAAAGTCGGTTTACAGACGATAGTTTAACGCGACAACGTCATAACAAAACATTCAAACCCCCCCCTCGCACCCCCCCGCATTGAAAATTACCCGAGCGCTAGTACTAAGACTGTATTATGTAATACGAGCTGCTGCCCGCGACTCCGTCTGCGAAGAATTCGTTTATCGCTATCCCGCGGGAACTATGCAATTTTCCGGGATAAAAAGTATCCTATATGTTAATCCGGATTATAAACTATCTGTGTGCCAAATTTCATCACAATCCTTCAAACCGTTTTTTTTTTTTTTTATGTTAGTGAAGCCAGACAAACGAACTGTTGTTAAACCTGATGTTAAATGAACACCACTGTCCATAGACACTCGCAGCGCTTTACGAGATACCAGTGCGTTGTCGGCCCTGCAGAAAATTGTACACTTGCCTCTTAAAGGCACCCAGGTCGTAACTCGATGGGAAGACCCCAGCGGGAAGCTCGTTCCAGATTTTGCAAGTTCGTGGCAAAAAAGACCGCTTAAAACGCACCGTCGAAAACTGCCATTCATCAACATGATGTCGATGAAATGAACGCTTACGACGGGAGGATCTGTAATGGAACCCCGCAGCTGGAATGAGGTCAAAGATTTCCTCAGAACATTCCCCGTTGTAGATCTTATAGAACACGCAAAGGGAGCTAACGTCTCTGCGGAGAGCAAGAGGATCGAGTTTAACGGAGAGTGAGGGGTTGCCGACAACTCGGCACGCCCTGCGCTGTATGCGATCAAGTGAAAGCAGCTGATATTGGGGTGCGCCAGCCCAGAGATGAGAGCAATACTCCATCCTTGGCCGAAGCTGTGCCTTATATATCTGAAGCCGCTGCTTTGGAGTGAAGTATCGCTTAGAGCGGCCAAGCACGCCCAACATTTAAGCAGCCGACTTGGTTTTACCTTCCAGGTGATCTTGGTTTTAGCGTGAAAGAGTAACAAACATCCATCCGTCCATCCATACTTACATACTTACAAACAATACTTACAAACTTTCGCGTTAACATGTTAAGCTAATTTCAATAATTTTGAAAATTCCCACGGGATAAGGATAAATCAGGATTTATATACTCAAATCAACTGGATCCTATCTCCGTAACTATAATTACTAAACTTTTCAAATTCAGTATAAACGTAAATGGTCATACATAATAGCAAAAAAACTTACTGCAGGAGTTTTGGAAATTCCTGTGGGATAGATAATCTCTGAAACATGCGATCCGATTAAAAAAAATCTTTTACCAATAAAAAGTTACACTATCCTTTATTGACATAGGCTACTTTTTTCCGGGAAAATGCAAAATTTCCAAGGGATAGAAAAAAAAATTCAACTTCGGAGCTCATTTTAAAATGTCTTTCAGCAATAAAAAAGATACACTGTCCTTGATTAACATAGGATGCTATTTTCCGGATAAATGCAAAATTCATGCGGTATAGAAAATAGTAAATTTAGCTATGGGGCTGAGTTTAAAAAAAATGACCAATAGAAAGCTACACTATCCTTTATTGGTATAAGCTAGGCTAAACTACTATTTATTCGGTAAAATGCAAATTTCCCGTGGGATAGAAAGAAGTGAATATCACTTGGGGGCTGATTTGAAAATTTCTTTCACCAATAGGAAGCTACACCAACCATTATTCACATAGACTACTTTTCTCCGTGAAAAAGCAAAATTCCCACGGGAAAAAAATAAGTGAATTGAACTACGGGGCTGATTTTAAAACTTCTTTTACCGGTAGAAAGCTATACCTTTAAGGACATAGGCTACTTTTTCTCGGGGAAAATGCAAAATTCCCGCGGGATAAAAATAAGCGAAAATTTGCATAGAATAAGGACAAATTTGTTGAAATTCCCACGGGATAGAGAATGAACGGGATTTATAATATTCACTAACTTGGCCCGGCGGAAGACCAGCGCTGGTTTTAACTAGCAACATGCTGAGTCGGGTCCCTTTTGTGACAGCATTAATGTGTACATAGCTCTATTTACTCTATCTGTCTATGTCTATTGTATTCTTATTTTTGCCTGTGTACGTGTTATTGTTGTTATAAATAAATGTTTTTCTTTCTTTCTTTCTTTTAACTGATACTGATGATGATGAAATGATGAAATGATAATAATGATGGATGTTGCCGTTGCCGGATTTTTGTTTTATACAATGAAAGAGATGAAGAAGCTTTACCACTAATTGGAATTCTACGCGGACGAAGTCGCGGGCAAAAGCTAGTATATCATTAATTAATTAATACGTAGTTAAAGTAATTTTTGATCAAACTATTTAGACGTAAAAAATTATTTAACTTTTTTATGAGTATAAAATAAATTGTCTCTGGTATCATTGCGAATCATCATCATATCGCGATAATATCATCCTGATACTATTAACTGTATATGAAGAGTGCGGAGCGGAACAACTGCACAAACTCTTGCACGAAATGGAACGTTAAATCTGGAGTCCCTCATAACGCTCAGGATTCAATATCGCACCCGTGACATAATACAGTGCTTTATCCCCTTGATGTACAATCTACTATTTAATATATAACTATAAATTAAAAATTTTAAAAACCCCTAACGCAATTATGTCACTCGTATGTTTGAACATTAAGTCAATGCCCGTTATGCGTCTAAGATCCCTTCCGCAGCTAACAAAAGAGCTGATAACTTTGAAACGGCTGAACTGATTTTGATGAAAAATATCTAAGAACCATTGCCAAAAAACCTGCTTTCTATTAAAAAAAACCGCATCCAAATCGGTCCACCAGTTTAAGAGCTATGATGCCACGAGACAGACAGACAGACAGACAGACACTCACACGTAGCGGTCAAACTTATAACACCCCTCTTTTTGTGTCGGGGGTTAAAAAACAGTAAGTGCAATAAACTCATTCAATCAGCGCGGTCGTTCACATTATTACCTGCCGCCCTGAGTCAATTATCACCGAATATCATCATTTATCAATCAATTATCAATATCATTGTAGTGTAGCCACTTACACCGCTATAAAAGCCGTCCGTAGTAGATCCATTTAGTAGTTTCGAAGATTAGCGTGTACATACAGACAGACAGACAGACAGACGCATGATTTCTACTGTTTTATTATATGTGTAGAAAGAAGAAGAAGATTTAAACGACGATAACTTTTTTCATTGTTACCCATTTTAATAAAACAAAGCTTAAAGCCTATCACACACAGTGCAGATGCGGTAAGATATCTGTACCTGAACGGATATCTGTCAATATCGCTTTCTATACAATTCAATGGAGGACCACACACAGCGCAGATGCGGTAAGATTTTTATCTGCGTATCTGTGAGCATCGACATATATCGACAGAATCCGACAGATGTGAAGATTTTATCTGCAGATAACTACAGGTGGATGCGCAGAGGCACACTTTCATCATCATCATCATCCCAGTCTATATTACGTCCCACTGCAGAGCACAGGCTTCCTCTCAGAATAAGAGGGTTTGGGTCGTAGTTCCCACGGGGGATCAGGGCGGATTGGGAACTTCAGTGTATAATAAAATAAATATGAAGATTACGTACTAGGTACTTAAGCAAACAACAAGTCATCCTTGCGTAGAAATGCATTTTCGCATTTTTTTACATTTTGACGTGAAGAGAAATAAAGAAAGTGTAACGCTCTTTTATTGAAAATTCATTGAAGCCTATCTATCTCTCAAAGGGCCGGCGACGCACCTGTGACACCCTTAATGTTGCGGGTGTCCATGGGCGGCGGTGATTGCTCCCCATCAGGTGACCCGCATGCTCGTTTTCCCCCTTTTATATAAAAAAAACACCGTGTATAAGCAATCCGCACCACAAAACACGTCTACTCAGCTCCAAAATTTTACAGTGAATGTAAAACCTCGCATCTGCACTGTGTGCGATACCTGCAGACGGATAAGTTTTTATACGCAGATAAAACCTTACCGCATCTGCGCTGTGTGTGATACCTGCAGACGGATAAGTTTTTATACGCAGATAAAACCTTACCGCATCTGCGCTGTGTGTGACACGCTTAAATGTTGCCCCAAGTTAAGCTTCACATAATATCTGCGAAAAGCGCAAGAAAATCCATTCAGTAAATACTTTCGGAGATTAGCGTGTACATACAGACAGACGCATGATTTCTACTGTTTTATTATATGTAAATATAGTTTTGTGTTGAAGCTGTTGGCCATGGGCGAAGCCAGTCGGATCAGATCATCATCATCATCGTTTTCGATAGCAGGTATTGTGACGGTTCAGATTCTGAAAACCGTCTTATTCACAAATATATGTTTATATATAATATTTTCAGACCCGTAAAATGGTCTAGAAAAAAAGCATTAATTATATGTATTAAGGTATTTATATGTACCTTGGTAAGGACCCAAGCTATTACCTTATAATTCGTTGAATTATTTTATTGGTATTTATATGTACCTTGGTAAGGACCCAAGCTATTACCTTATAATTCGTTGGATTATTTAATTGGTATTCTTATGTACCTTGGTAAGGACCTAAGCTTTTACCTCATGATTCGTTGAACTATTTTATTGGTATTTATATGTACCTTGGTAAGGACCCAAGCTACTACTTTATGATTCGTTGGATTATTTGATTTCACCTAGATGTATTAATCGGATCTGAGTTTAACAGTCCCTTTTTATATACTAGTACAGCCAGTTTCATATAGATGAACTCAGTTTATGCCTATGTTCGGTATTAGGGGGGGTCTCGGCTGGGATGATGATGATGATGTTAAAATATTTTAATTGCTAAAATGTTCAAATAGGAGCACGATGCACGGGCTGACCAACTTACCTGCGAGTCGTGTTAGGCAATACTGCACCTTATGTGAACGTCATAAAGACCCTGGAGATTTAGAAATGAATTCTTTACCACCAACACTGTCTGGCGGGTAGACTGCGCGTGAGATACGGGGTTCTCAAGCAGTTTTCATGCCGATAGATCTGGGGCATAGTGAATGACCAGTAGATTAGCTTCATACAAACGGCCGGAACGCGAGAAGTACCTATGTGCCAAGAATTCTCAGCATAGCTCGGCTAGCATCGATCGGGCTTGATACGCGGATATTTACGTTCGGTCGGCGCGGGGTCACACATTTATTGCGTACGGTGGCAATTGATATGCTACAGGTTTGTAGTGTAACCTTTTTTTATAGGTATTGTGTTTCGTGTCAATGTCAGTTTTAATTTGAATCGAGACATGTAAAAACGCATCTAATGAAGTTATTTAGCAGAATGAGGATTTCTACGCTATTAATGTAAAAATAAAACCTTTCGCACATCCCAGAAGAGGCGCAAATACTTCTCCGTAGCTAATTTGTAGGTAGCAAATATACGTAGCTAAGAAACGAAATAAAACCGTTCAAAGACATAATACGTTTTGTGGTCTATTTAGAGGGACAATCTAATTTGGGTGCAGTCGGTCAAAAGTTATGCGCGTACGAAGGGTTTGGTGGATCATTTATATATATATATATATATATATATATGTCATATCATAATTACAAATCTCACCTCCTAATCTTAATTTAGTGTTAAAGATTATGATGATGATGATGACGCTGCCGAGACACGCTACTGGATCAATTGTTATACTATGACAAAGTGTTTCGGTGGGTACCGTCGAGGCGAGGCTATAAAAGCGGGCGCGCAGATGAGGAGGGACTTTTTTCGCATTTGACTACGGGTCTGGTAAGGTTCTCCTTGGGTTATTACGTTCTCATTTTTATTGTGATTTTGCTGTGTTTTACCTTTATTATGTGCTGATTTATTTCTTGTGTTAATTAATGGGGGGGTTCTCTGTGTGATTGCCTGGCTCTGGGTATCTATCGCCGAACATGGTTATAGAATACTCACTGTTGGGAGATTACATAGTGATTGGATAGTTAAATTGAAGTTTAGTGGGGCGTGACGGGGCCGTGTTTTACTTTTACTATGTATTGGTTTATTCCTTGTGTTAATTAATGGGGGGGTTTTCCGTGTGATTGCCTGGCTCTGAGTATCTATCGCCAAACATGGTTATAGTATATTCACTGTTGGGAGTTTTCACGGTAGTTTGATAGCTAAAATGGAGTTTAGTGGGATTTGGTGGGGTCTATGTCTGGGAGTGTTATACTAGTGCTTTGGAGAGCCATCTAGACCTCAGCTAAGTAAGAGCTGACCTCTGAGAAGTGATAGGCGGTCAACCTAGCGGTGGTAACTGTAGTCTAGCTCTTCTCGGAGGCGTTTAAGGTTAGGGTACCACCTCTTGGAGAAGGGTGGGGGTCTGTATTATAACTCAAGAGTCGGACCTAAGTTCTCCCTGGGTGTTGAAGGGTTTGGAGCGCCATAACCGGTGTTTCAACCTCATCATCTACCTAGTCCGCTTATCTATTTATATATATATATTACACACTGGTATTCTTCTATCCCAATCCCCTCAGAAGGGTACCAGTAGTACACGGGTATAGAAAGTAGGTCTTGAGCCAACCCACTCAACGTAGGCATTAGCTTAGGATAGGCCCTCTCTTATCAGTTGGAGAGGGGCCCCGCGGTAGTTGTAAATGTGGAATCCGGATTCCTAGCTTTTCAATCTCGTGTAGAATAGATGGATAGTTTAGCTGTTAGGATAGGTTCATCGGGCTAGGTGTTATTATCATTAACTATCTTCAGCTCTTCATTATACTGTAGTGTGTTGGAGGGCCGGAATATGCCACCTGACATACTTATTATTATTACCATTAACTATCTTCAGTTCTTCATTATACTGTAGTGTGTTGGAGGGCTGGAATATGCCACCTGACATACTGATCATTATTACCATTAACTATCTTCAGTTCTTCATTATACTGTAGTGTGTTGGAGGGCTGGAATATGCCACCTGACATACTTATTATTATTATCATTAACTATCTTCAGTTCTACATTATACTATAATATGTTGGGGGGGCTGAGATATGCCATCTAACATATTTAATACTGTTACTATTAACTAAATATTACTGCTCATCGATATACTGTTTGATGTTGGAGGCGAGGGTTATACTATCTGACTTATATATTGAAGTCTGAGACTTCAATGACCTTACTGACTAATACTTACTTTGACAGACTTATGTACTTACCGACGGATGAAAGATTTCGGAGTTTATTTTCATCCATATGTCCAACGTTACAAACTCTAGTAGAAGCAATTGTGTGAGACAAAATGAAATCAATAACTCACCATGAATAATACTTATTTGTTGAAAAAAAGTAGAATCTCCATTGAAGTCGGTGGTCGTCCCTGGTAAAGCAACCTTGGATTATTTGGTCCTGTAGTGGCTAGTTATACCAACTAAATTTAACGGTAAAAGTTGTACCAAATGCTTATCTTTATTAACTGACAATGGAAGTCACTCTGACTAAAACTAAGGCAGAAGCAAGTTAGTGGTATACCGGTACCAGGGGACCCGGTAGCTACTCGTTAGTCATTATGATAAACCAAAGAAGTCTACAATTACCACTGAGTTGGTTTGCTAATACAGGAGCATTATGATCACAGGATTGACCCAGGGACAGCCGCAGGCTATAACTGACATTCCCTTTGATTGCCCTCTTTTAATATACAATATTATAATGTAATATTCTAATTACCTGCAAGGAAAAGGTAGTATACTCCATCAGAGTTCATGCGGGGGAGATTTTAAATAATTTATTGAATCAGGCGTTACTTTGCGGAGGTCCATATTAATGAACTAAAACAATTACTTTGCTCACCCGCTTTGCGGGTGGGGAGATTTTAAACAGGGGGGGGGGAGGTACCGTTACAGTGAGTAGCCGTGTCCAGGATTCGAGCATAGCTTAATCATTATTTTCAAGATAGATCTGTTTAACTTGCATAGTGATAAATAGGTTCATAACTTGTTAGTTTATACTTAGCTCGGCTGTAGTTATAATGTTCAATCATATGATATAATCTATGAACTTTTTCTAGAATTTGTCTTGTTATATAGATAGGCAGGGTCTGGTCCAACAATTGTCCTTTAGAGCACAATTTTTGGGCCACAGTGTTGCTGTGAGACGGATAAGTGGGAATAAAGATTGGTTCATTCATAACTTAGTATCGGTTGCGGTATTTAGATAGTTACGTAGATAAATTAAAAAAGCACATTAATAAAATATAGGGTTTTAGTCATTTTTTTTACATGTTTGCTTTAAACTAGAACTTGGAGCACTTTGTTTATTACACCTTTGTCCATTTGTAGGTTATGCCGTTAATAATAACACTCAGTCACTGTTTCCACCTTCTTTCCACGTAATACGCCGCTTGTTCACACATAGGTAGTTCGGTTATTGCGAGTTCGGTTAAACATGGTTGTTTGATTAAATTACGTAACACTTAGTTCTTCCACTTGGTTTTTATCAACTACTTTCGATCACGCACGGTACCTTTTGGATAATTATCACTTCTGGTGTAGGTACCTTAGCCATTAGGTAGGCGATCATTTTTAAGCTTAAAGATTGTTGAACGACTTATTAATATTAAAACTGACTTGAGATTATAAAATCCATGTCGGTCGGACGATATTTTTACGAGCGATCAGCGTAACCAACCGACCGTCAATAAAGTGACGGTACTTTGTTTTTAAAATTCTTTAGACGAAAAGGCGGGACAAAGGGTTGGCGTCTAATACAACCGAGTACGATTGTGAAGTTTGAGCGTTTTCCCATTATTAATACGAATATCGTGTATGTTGAGATTTAATTCCAATTATTATGATATTGAAGTCGGTTAGCTCGATTTATGCATGTAAGACGCCATGTTGTACTAAACTTTTAGCGTAAAAGGTATTCTTCATAGTCTAGCTAATCCATCGATTTCAATTATGCTTACGCTTACCTTCCTAAGAAAAAATTACTTAGATTGACCCACTTAAAAAAAAAAAAAAAATAGATATTCTTTTTAGCCTTTAATTAATTTAAAATTATTTTCCTTAGCTTAGAATGTTGTCTAACCAGAATTATTAGTATAACGCGTCATGGTGATCTTCTTTAGCCTAGAAGGTATAGTTTATTCTATTGTGACAGTCTTAATTTGTCTACGTTCGTTAATAAAAAAAATAATACTTGGGTGGTCAAGTGACACGATTTAGGGATTTTATGTTGGCACTAACAACTCTTAATAAGTAAGAAGTATAATTCTACGGAATGGATAGTTTTTCTGTAGGTAATTTTTCATTTTATTGTTTAAGTAGTTTTAATCGCCGGTGAGCTAAACGTACTTTTGAATTAAGTAGAAGGACTTGGGATATGATGATTAGATTAGTAGTTTTATAAATCTGTGATTTATAGGGTATGAAGGGTAGCCATTGGTCTGTACACGGGTCTGATAAATTTACTTAGGGGAGGGAATTTCATAAAAGTTGGTTGTTTCGAGAAATAGATAACAGATACCGTGACTTGAGATTTTAATGTATTAGAAATATTCGGGGTGTGTATGTATAGTTTATTCAAATACAAAAGGTTGTACAGTTAGGGAGGCGTATATTCAAAGGTAGTAATACTTTATTTTGTCGCAAATAGGAGAATTTGTCTACTAAGGTAGGTAGTGTTAGTTTTCAATTAATGAGTGGTAGGACGCGTATAATAATCATCATCATTATAGTCGCGGCCAGTATTCGTTCCGTTGCGGCGCGCGGCCTCTTTACCAAGAGTGAGGTTGGGCTATAGTTTTTGTGCGGTCTGGGTGCGGGTAGGAAGCTTGACGCGCGTCGTTGGATATCTTCGCGGGTGTGTGCGGGTTTTTTCGCGATGTTTGTCTTTGCCGTGGGCTCGGAGTAGATTGAAGAGTAATTTCGCGCGTGACGTTCGAACGATTCAGAGTGCGAGTCTGGATTTGCACTCATGGACCTATGCTTGGGAGAATCGGCCGAATCATTAGACCGCCACGGCGTCTTTACAGAAATATAATACGTAGCAAAATGGTTTATTGTACAGTAAATAGTTTCGTAATTATTAATGTAGGGAAATAATCAGATGGCTAGATTAGGTAGGTAGATGGGTAGGTAGGTGGGTAGGTAGATGGGTAGGTAGATGGGTAGGTATATAAGTATGTAGGTAGGTATGTATGTAGTGAAAGTAAACGGATCACTCGCGTCTTGAACAGAGTTTGACTCGACATGTTTCGGGCTAGTCAGTGGTCCTTCTTCGGGGAGTCGCCCATTGCGGCGGCTGCCAAACACGCACAATGTATGTATGTTTGTAGATAGGCAGGAAGGTCTGTTTATTATAGGTTCGTTAGGTCAAACCATGTTAGGTTTTCCACTAAAAGTCTTCGTTACTTAAAACTCTTGTGATTCAATTATTCTGATTACGTAGATCAGAGAATGTTTTACGTAGGTAGTTAGACTATCGGTTGCTGGGTTTTATTAGATCTTAGGTATTACTACACTACAGATCGAAATACGAGGTCACATTACACAAAAATACAAAGTAGGTTCTCTGGAAGAAATTTCTATTAGCAGTTTGTCTGTCTGTCTGTCTGTCTGTCTGTCCGTCCGTCCGTTCGTCCGTCCGTTCGCGGCGTGGTGCAGAGACTTTTATTTCTTGGAGGCGTATTATTGAATTGATGTCATGTGGTAATTAATTACCCCGGCAAAGTAATGTATAAAAGTCAGTATCTATACAACGGCTAGGTTAGCTTGAGAGTTGTTGTTTTGGAAGTGGGTAGCGGCCTGATCTATGAAGTGTACCTACTTGGGAGGTTCCGTACAAGATGCAGGGCTCTTAGAAAAATAATTGTTTGATATAATTTGGCACGTCGTAACCTCGTTGCGGGACTCTGTCCTAGGCGTGTCCGACACGCTCTTGGCCGGTTTTATTTTTGTAATGTCTCTGTGCTATCTTTGGTGTTCAGTAAGGGATATTTGTGTTGTATGGTATTGTGATGTTCACACTAAATAAAGATAATAATTATAGCGGAGATTAGTTAGGTAACTAATAAACTTAGGTATGTTATAACGGGACATTTTTAAACTAGGAGTATGAGATTGAGTTCGCCAGTTTAGAGTTGCAGTGTCGTATTTTCGTAATCCCTTAGTGTTCGGAATAGATGGTTTATGGTTTAAGACATTTATTTCCCAATAAAAGGAATACAATTCACTTGGCATTGAGAAATACAAATTACGCAGTTAGATAACACAGTAGTAAGCGGAGGTCTTTTTTAAATAACATTGACAATTAAACATTTTATAATATTAACATTGACTCAGTATACTTAGGTAATAATATTAGCAATAAGTTTGACAACAAAATAGGTAGATACCAACAGTAAATTTTATCACAATGTGGGTAGGGTGCGACATGCAGTTGATATCACCCGTCTTACATTGGGAACTCGAGGGACCTATTACGTATCACTATAGCGATAGCAATTTGCAATTACTATGGGAATAGGGATGACAGCGGTGGAGTTTATTTCGATAGACCAGTAGTCGCTTCAAGATGTGGTGTTTAAATATTTTTTTTATATACAACAAAGGAGAGCTTCTAAATACCCTTGTTTGTAGGCAGATAGATTTGAATTTGTTATTGTTAAACTAAACTTATTATATTATTCTGGATATTAGAGCTTATTTGATCGAGGATTATTTTAGTTACTTGTAGAGGTTTCTCGGGTAGGTACAGTGTTCTTCAGTTATTCGGTTTAGTATGAAATATCCAGTATCATGTAAAGTTGATTTTTAGTTTTATAGAAACTGCAGCGTTTTTTTATTATGGCCAGATTCAGAGTAGTCTGATGTAATAGAGTGAGCCGTGTTGTTTATAGCCGTTAAATTACCGTGGTAGTCAGTTCCTGTCTTTGGTTTTTTTATCTTAATCTCCATCTACACTAATATTATAAAAAAAGATAGATTTGTATTTACGTAAGTAGCGAATAAACTAAAAAAAAACTGCTGGACCAATTACAAGGGTTATTTTGGCCGTAGGAGGGCGACATTATCACTGAGTGACATGGGGTACTTTTACCGCGGAACGGGTACCAAGTTGTACGGGAAAATTAATTTATCGCGGGCGAAGCTGCGGACAGTAGGCTAGTCATTTATAATTTATGCATTTATCATATACTTGCGTGAAATTTTACACAAGGCACACGTATATAGATTGATAGAATAGAACAATCTAAGTTTAATGTAGGTAGATATCGCTCTGCACGCCATGACTGATATATAGGTCGTTGGCGTGGAGCCTGCGGAGCTGATGTGTCGTTGGTGTCGATAAGTTAATTTAGGTAGATTTGGCGCGGAGTCCTATATCTAGCCATGTTTTCCTAAACTTCGGGATTTGCAAAACTTCGAGTGACATAGGCTTCCTCCCAGCGTGAGATGTCGTAATGAAATGACTTTGGTAGATTTGTAGGTTTCTTCACGATGGATAGGGTTTATTTGGCGTACTTAACTAGGTTCGCTTAGTTACGTTATTTTGAGTGACATAGGCTTCCTCCCAGCGTGTGATGTCGTAAAGAAATGACTTTGGTAGTTGTGCAGGTTTCTTCACGATCGATAAGCTCTTATTTAGTATACTTAACTAGGTTAGATTAGTTACGTTAGTTTGAGTGACACAGGCTTCCTCCCAGCATGAGATATCGTAATGAAATAACTTTGGTAGATGTGCAGGTTTCTTCACGATGGATAGGTTCTTATTTAGCGTATTTAATTAGGTTCGATTAGTTACGTTATTTTGGGTGACATAGGCTTCCTCCCAGCGTGAGATATCTTAATGAAATTACTTTGGTAGTTGAGCAGGTTTCTTCACGATGGAAAGGTTCTTATTTAGCGTAATTAATTAGGTGCGATTAGTTACGCTTGGTACATTTTTTTGATTCGATTTTATATTGATTTCCACAACTGGTAGTAGTTATTGGTATAGGTACTCGTGTAGTTATAAGTAACGTCAACTTGTTTAACGATTGAAAAGACATTCATTAAGTGTATATTGGTATAGGTACTCGTGTAGATATAAGCAACATCAACTTGTTTAACGATTTAAGACATTAATTAAGTGTATATTGGTATAGATACTCGTGTAGTTATAAGTAACGTCAACTTGTTTAAAGATTTAAAAGACATTCAGTAGGTGGAGAGACAATCATTTTAGATACTTAAATTTAACTTGAATTGTCATCAGTGCAATTGGTTATTAAAAAGGCGGGGTAGTCTCATCACGGTTGTTCATCTACCCGAAATTTTAGAGGTCTGCGGGAAGGGTTCTTTAGGCGTTTTAAGGTTGAAAAGGTTTAGGTAGGCCGGTTAGCAACCAAGTTAAAATGGTTCCCTATTTTTAGTAACTTTTATACGTAATAAAATTTGTTGCTTTAAGTGGATAGTAGCTGGAATCTGAAAATATAGTGTTTTTGCTTAGTGAAGGAGTTATTAATTAGTTAAATTTACAGCAAAAATTTAGTAGTTACCTAATGTTAAGTTTCTTTTTAAAGTACTAAGTACCCTTTTATATCTAAGTAAGTAGGTAATTATAATTTTGGGAACTTTTCAATATTTTGAATCTACGTTTCTTAAGCTCAGAAATAAAACTAGATACCTAGGTAAAATTAGTTTTAATAAGAAAAACCTCGTTCCTTTTATTTACAATGAATGAGTAAGGTTAGGATTTGGTCTGTGAGTAATACTAAATTAATGTAGGGTAAAACTCAATAAACATTGTAGGTAAATATCGGATTAAAAATAATTATAGGAAAGCTAGGTTTCAATGAACATTGTAGGTATATATCGGATTAAAATAAATATAGGAAAGCTAGGTTTCAAAATTAACAGTAGGTTATTGTCTAACGGAGGTGAAAAAGTTCTTGGTACTCCTTTTACTTTAAATTTATTTTATTTATTGCTCACATCTGAGTATCCTGTCTGAATTGGTGGGTTGTTATAGCATGAGTGAAACAGAGATTGAGGAAGGACCAAGGTAGATGTGTGACTTGATAGTCGCTAAGATAAGAGAAAAAAAAAGTGGGGAGAGTAGGACTTGTCGTTCTAGTAGGTACAGCGGTTCTTAACCTTGAGTCTCGACCCAAATTTAAATCACGGGCGATATGAGATGGGTCGCGAATATTATAATAGCTAATTTAAAGATAACTTTCATTTGAATAAGGGAAATATGTTTATGTTTTCCTATAATATTTTGAGGTACTTTATATTCTCGAAGCTTTAAATATATTTGTATTTTGGGTCGCCAGCTAAAAGGAATAAGAACCACTGTTATAGTGTGAGGGGCTATAACAATTCAGAAATTCTGTGGATAACAAGGATGGTTTATTGGCACTCAACCAATAAATCACACGCACAGCACGTGCGTACAGCACTCTTCAAATGATTTTCTTGCGCAATTGGTGACAGGTTTAAGTCGAGATCGACATCAGCATTGAAGCTGGCGCCAGGAAATCATTACTCTACGCTCAATGGAAACGTTAGGGACAAACACACTACATAATCTCCGAAGGCTAATGGCTTTTGTATTGGGGGTTTTGTTTTCCGGCTAGATTGATTTTTTTATTGGATGTCTATTGCCCCATTGAGGGTTGTGGGGTGCCAAAGGGTGCCCCACGACCCGGTTTAAAGGACAGCTTTCTAAGCTAACTCCGGTTTTGGGAGAGGTTGCATTGGCAGTTCCATTTCCGGTCGACAGGCAGGGGCAAGACTGGGGTGGAGGGCCGATGTAATGCTACTAGAGCTGACTGCTTCACAACCAGTTCCTCTATCTGAAACTACCTCATGGCCCAATGGATATTCATTATTAATGAGTCGAAGGTGGGAAAATGGTCCTTCGTGCTTTGGTCGTTATCCTTCGGTATAAATACACACTACATCACAGTTCACTTTTGGGGAAAGTGCTAATAAATTAAGAGGATAGAGTTATAGGCTCGTTCTTCATTCAGTTTATTTGATCAGTTGGGACTTTCTCACTTACGGAAGCAATTGTAGGGCCTGGTATTAATTTTTGACGATGTATTGGCACTGAAGCGCTTACTGACCTCGATGTGTCGTTCTAGTTCCACGACGGTAGTTGGTTGGTCTGCGGAAGTGGGAAGATTGTTCTTTCTTAACTTCAAGATATTTAACTAACTTTCTCCTTTTTAATTAAAATGTATTAGTAACGTCTTTGGTTCCTGTTGAAACTACTGGACTGTTATGAGGTGGGTGAAAGAAGTGATTGAGGAAGAGAATGAGGAAGGATGCAGGCGAATGTGTAAGCTTGTCTAAATATGAAAAAAAAAAAATACTTTAGTGTGAAGGGCTATAACAGTTCAGTAGATCTGTGGATGACAAGGATGGTTTATTGGCAGTCAACCCTTGAACCACACGCACAGCACGTGCGTACCGCACTCTTCAAATGATTTTCTCGCGCGATTGAAGATAGGTTAAGTCGAGATCGCCATCAGCGTTGAGGCTGGCGCCAGGAAATCATTACTCTACTTGTTGTGCACCAAAGCAAGAGCTAGGGTGCCGATGCTTAATTCAAGCACACTCTACCCACACCGAAAGGCTAATGGTTTTTGTATTAAGTGATCGTCTTTGGCTGGACTTTTGATTAATGGGTATGTTATGACCACAGGGATGATTGCTGAGTGGAAAGCTAATCGGTTTTGGAAGGGGTTACATTGGCAGTTCCATTTCTGGTCGACAGGCAGGAGCAAGACTGGGGTGGAAGGGCCGATGTAATGCTACTAGAGCTGACTGCCTCACAACCAGTTCCTCTATCTGAAACCTACCTGGAGATGTGATAAATATCCATAATTAGTAAGTTGAAAGTTATAGGACGACCTTCTTACTCTGATCATTACCTTTGGGTTTAAAGTACACACCACATCACAAGCCACGCCCTTGGGGAAACTGCTGATAAATTTTGGTTGATGATGTTTGGATCAATATATTTGTGAATATTGGTTTAAATGTTTTCTCCAGTTTAATAAATTCTCACTTGCGCAAACATTGGGAGGCGATGTGACGGTTCAGATTCTGAAAACCGTCTTATTCACAAATATATGTTTATATATGTCGACGCAAAGCCCACAAACGCATCAATTACTGTTAAAATGTTATTTTGATTATGCTTTAAAATTCATCTTCCTTAATATGAGTACCTATCCTTATTTGTTAAGGTGAATATGAACAAGTGTCTACTTGCACATACAAACTGTTAATATTCCATTTCTTTTAGATTCCACATTTAAAAGCTAGCACTTGTTCATATTCACTTGAAAAATCTAGTTTTTACTTTTAAGCGCCTAGTTAATAACATTAATATTAAGAAGAAATATTTATACTGGCAACAAAGCGTTACATTTCATAGTATTGAGAAACTTTAAATTATTTCATTAAAAAATAATAATAATTAAACTTCTAAAAATGTTTCTAAAATTGTCAAAGAATTAAAACTTATTAACGATTGATTTTAAAACTCATTAAGTGTGCTGCGACACATTCTTTCACGGGCCTCTGCCGAGGCAACACGCATCCTGTAAGTACATTACCTGTTCAAAATACTTAACCTTTTAAGATATTTCGTTTATTTGTGCTTTTGTTACATTGCAATAAAAATTTGTGTACTGGTTTTCATCTTTTGCAAATGAGTGAACCTAACGATGGAGATGGTGACGTCAGGTCTACTGATGTCACCATTCCCATCAACCCAGCTGGCCAATCCTCGCCGTTATCAGAAGAGGGGCTACCACGCACCTCTGCTCCTCCATCCGGGTCATTTAATGAGATGCACACTAATGCCTCCGTAAGCGGAGTACCAGCTGAGTTCTTCACACAAATGTTGCAAATGATGAAAAACATGTCTGATCGTATCGCGACATCATCACAATCTGACGCAAAAATGAAAATTAATGATGTGTTTTTGCCGTCATATGATCCAGACACAAATATTGGGGTCCGAGAGTGGTGTCAGCATGTGACTACTGCCATGCAAACTTACAACCTGAACGACTACGAAGTCAGAATGAAAGCGAGTAGTTTACTAAAAGGTCGTGCAAGGTTGTGGGTAGACACCTGGCTCGTATCTACCGCCACATGGCAAGAATTGCAAAATGTCTTAATAACAACCTTTGAACCTGAAAACAGATATTCGCGTGACATCGTCCGCTTTAGAGAACACAACTATGATAACTCCAAAGACATAACGCAATTCTTGTCCCAGGCTTGGGTGTTATGGCGACGTATCACTAAGGACAAATTGTCAAATGATGATGCAGTTGAGGCTGTAATTGGTTGTGTGTCAGATGAGCGATTAAGAATCGAGTTGTTAAATGCTAGGGCAGCTTCAGTACCGGAACTAATATCCGTGGCATCTTCCATACGAAATTTAAAACGCCCCCTTTCGAGTTCATCAGGTTTGCTTCAAGGTAATAATACCAAGCGACCTAGATTTTCTGATAAACTCTCGTTCTTTTGTCAAATCTGCAAAAGGTCCGGTCATGACACACGTGATTGTCGCTTCCGTGACAGAAATGAAAAGCCTCAACCGCATCAACAAAATGATAAAACTGTACAACAAAATGATAAAATTGTACAACAAAATAATAAAAATGTACCCCAAAATTCGGGTAAACCGACATGCACGTTCTGCTCAAGAATAGGTCATACTTATGAAACTTGTTACAAGCGAGAGCGCGCGGTTGTGTCAAACGTTAATTTCGTGGGTACATCTAAATTGAATTCGATGCCAGTACTTGTTGGAAACTTAAAGTTAGTTGCAATCTTTGACAGTGGGGCAGAATGTTCCGTAATTCGCGAATCCCTGGCAGCAAAATTACCTGGTAAAAGAATTGATACAGTAAAATACCTAAAGGGGTTAGGACAGTTTACTGTAGTATCACTATCAACATTGACAACAATTTGTGTCATCGACGATTTGAGGGTAGAACTAGAATTCCACTTAGTCCCAGACTATGAGATATGCTCAGATATGTTGATAGGAATGAATCTTGTTGATAATACAAACCTTAGTGTGTTGGTGGATTCTCACGGTGCTACACTCGTCCGTCAACCGGTTGTCCATCACATCCGATCTTCGAGCGAAAAATTTGACCAAATAGATTGTGATTTAACTAATGACGATCAAATTAACGAGTTAAAAATTTTGTTGAACAAGTTCGAACATTTGTTTATCCATGGCTACCCCCATACACGAGTTAATACCGGTGAGCTGGAGATACGTCTAAAGGATGAAAACAAGTGTGTCGAACGCAGACCATATAGACTGAGCCCCGTCGAGCGAGAAAAAGTCCGAAATATAGTCTCTGAATTGCTAGAACATAAAATTATCCGTGAAAGCAAATCTCCTTTTTCCAGTCCAATAATATTGGTCAAAAAGAAAAACGGTGAAGATCGCATGTGCGTGGACTTCCGTGAACTAAACAGGAACACTTTAAGAGATCACTATCCGCTACCAATAATTTCCGATCAAATAGATCAGCTGGCTGGGGGTACCTACTTCTCAACGTTTGACATGGCAGCGGGGTTCCATCAAATACCCATATCGGAGGGTTCTATCGAAAAAACTGCTTTCGTCACTCCGGACGGTTTATACGAGTACCTAACCATGCCTTTTGGACTCAGTAATGCGGTATCTGTGTATCAACGATGTATAAATAGAGCACTCTCTCCTCTATTGACCTCAGCAGAACAGGTTTGTCAGGTTTATGTCGATGACGTCTTGTCTAAATGTAAGGAATTCGCTGAGGGACTTTCCCATATCGAACGGATATTAATTGCCTTACAAAAAGCCGGGTTTTCGATTAATGTAGACAAAACTGCCTTTTTTAAACGCTCTATTGAATATCTGGGCAATATCATAGCAGACGGACAAGTAAGTCCGAGTCCAAGAAAGGTAGAGGCTTTAACAAAGGCACCTATACCGAAAACTGTCAAACAAGTTCGACAGTTCAACGGCTTAGCCGGATATTTTCGGCGTTTCATTCCCGATTTCTCTCGTGTAATGGCACCTCTGTATGAATTAACAAAAAATGACGCGAAATGGGAATGGAACGAGCGACACGACGAAGCACGAAACTATATTCTCCAACGCTTGTCTACTGCGCCTACCCTTACGCTATTTCAGGAAGACTCCCCCATTGAGCTTTACACGGACGCAAGCAGCATTGGCTACGGAGCAGTGCTGACCCAGATCATCGACAATCGCCAACATCCAGTTGCGTACATGAGCCAGCGCACTACTGACGCTGAAAGCCGCTACCACTCGTACGAGCTCGAGACACTGGCGGTCGTCCGGGCCGTGAAGCATTTTCGCCATTACCTTTATGGCCGAAAATTCAAGGTAATAACTGACTGTAACGCCTTAAAGGCATCAAAGCACAAAAAGGATCTCCTCCCTCGAATACATAGGTGGTGGGCATTCCTGCAAAACTACGACTTTGACGTAGAATATAGAAAAGGGGAGCGCCTGCAACACGCGGATTTCTTTAGTAGAAATCCCTCTACTGAGATGTCTGTCAATGTTATGACGCGTGACTTGGAATGGTTAAAAATAGAGCAACAACGTGATGATTTTCTGCGCCCAATTATAGCCTCCATGTCTAGCGAAAGCCCGAATGCTGATTACGTCCTAGAAGAAGGCGTACTTAAGAAGACTCTAGATGACCCCGTCCTCGGTAAGCATAAAGCAATTGTTGTCCCTAGAGCATTCCAGTGGAGCTTAATAAACTCTTTCCATACGGCGCTGCAGCACCCAGGATGGGAGAAAACTCTACAAAAGCTGAGAGAAAATTACTGGTTTGAAAAAATGAATACAACCGTTAGAAGGTTTGTTGACAATTGTGTAATATGCAGGACATCGAAAGGGCCTTCTGGAGCGATTCAAGCGCAGCTTCACCCTATTCAAAAACCCAACGCAGCCTTTCAGACTATCCATATGGATATCACAGGTAAGCTTGGTACAAGAAACACTGAAGGGCAGGATGAGTACGTCATTGTCACTATCGATGCCTTCACGAAGTATATAGTGCTCAACTACTCTAACGACAAGAGCCCGTGTAGCAGCCTGGCAGCGTTAAAACGTGTTGTGCACTTATTTGGAACTCCACTGCAGGTCATAGTGGATGGAGGTCGTGAATTTCTCGGACAGTTCAAGGTATACTGCGACCGTTTCGGCATCGATATACATTCAATTTCCCCAGGAGTAAGCCGAGCGAACGGGCAGATTGAGAGAATCATGGCCACGCTGAAAAATGCATTAACCATGATTAAAAATTATGACACTGAAAATTGGCAGACCGCCCTGAACGCCTTGCAGCTCGCATTAAATTGCACGCCCCATAGAATAACTGGGGTTGCACCACTCACACTGTTGACTCGCCGTCAACATACTGTGCCGCCAGAGCTTTTAAGGTTAGTGAATATTGACAATGAATCCATGGACTTTGACCTGCTCGACCAGCACGTTCAACAGAAAATGACTGCAGCAGCTCAGTACGACAAACAAAGATTCGACAGGAACAAGGCAAGGTTACGTTCATTTCAGAGAGGAGATTACGTGCTTATCAAGAATAACCCAAGAAACCAGACCTCCCTAGATCTCAAATACAGTGAGCCGTACGAGATATACAGAGTGTTGGACAACGACCGATATATGGTAAAGCGTGTAACTGGCAGAGGACGTCCACGCAAAGTAGCTCATGATCAGCTACGTCGAGCACCACAGCCAGGCGATCAGGAGACCTTGTCGACGAATGATGATAACGACGATGCAACTCTACAACAAACCACACCCCGCCTTACTCAAAGTAATTCGCCGGTGAGCTCTAGGGACTCTCCTAGTGCGTCACACCAGCTCTTCAATCTATCTGACGAACTGCAGCCGTCCACGTCCTGAGCTGCACGGCTGATGGATTCCCAAAAACAAACTGGTCAGTTGATTATTTGTACTAAAAATATTTAACCAAGTACTTAGGTTACTTTTTCAGTAGCATTTTCTGTTTAATAATGTTAGTCATTTTTGTAATCTTGTGGACCACGGCGTACAAGACCGCTCAGAACCACAACATAAAGTTTTGGTCTTCAGGACCCAAATTTGACTCTATTATTTCTTATTTTAAATTTTTGTGGACCACGGCGCACAGGACCGCTCAGAACCACAACTAAACAAAATTTGGTCTTAGGACTCAAAAATTAATAACTTATTATTTCAAAGTTTTTGTGGACCACGGCGCACAGGACCGCTCAGAACCACAACAAAAGAAATTTTCATTTTAAGGACCCAAATATTATTTTTACATTCCACTTTTAGAGCCTCTGTGGACCACGGTAACAAATTAAAAACCTAGGCCACAGCATCGTCCTTCCCGAATCCTTAATTATCCCCTGTGGACCACGGCATACGAGACTGCTCAGCACCACAGCATCAATGTCCATTTTAATTGATTTCAAAGCTTGCTTGGAACACAAGCACCATGGTCCATGAATGAATAACTAAGCTTCGTAGCTTCGTAGCGTATGTAGAGCTGCTAAATTATTTTATTTTCAGTAAAAATATAACAATGCTGATAACATGGTTACTCTTATCAATTGCTTCGGAGCCATTAAATTATAATTTTTGGAAATGCTTCGTAACTTAATGTTATCAGCAAGGTGTTCTTGTGAATGGATACCTAGCTCAGAGAAAATAAATTTCTATTTTCAGAATCGCGACTGGTGCAGAGCGCGCACCGTCTCGCAGAATGGCCGTGTCGACGCAAAGCCCACAAACGCATCAATTACTGTTAAAATGTTATTTTGATTATGCTTTAAAATTCATCTTCCTTAATATGAGTACCTATCCTTATTTGTTAAGGTGAATATGAACAAGTGTCTACTTGCACATACAAACTGTTAATATTCCATTTCTTTTAGATTCCACATTTAAAAGCTAGCACTTGTTCATATTCACTTGAAAAATCTAGTTTTTACTTTTAAGCGCCTAGTTAATAACATTAATATTAAGAAGAAATATTTATACTGGCAACAAAGCGTTACATTTCATAGTATTGAGAAACTTTAAATTATTTCATTAAAAAATAATAATAATTAAACTTCTAAAAATGTTTCTAAAATTGTCAAAGAATTAAAACTTATTAACGATTGATTTTAAAACTCATTAAGTGTGCTGCGACACATTCTTTCACGGGCCTCTGCCGAGGCAACACGCATCCTGTAAGTACATTACCTGTTCAAAATACTTAACCTTTTAAGATATTTCGTTTATTTGTGCTTTTGTTACATTGCAATAAAAATTTGTGTACTGGTTTTCATCTTTTGCAAATGAGTGAACCTAACGATGGAGATGGTGACGTCAGGTCTACTGATGTCACCATTCCCATCAACCCAGCTGGCCAATCCTCGCCGTTATATATAATATTTTCAGACCCGTAAAATGGTCTAGAAAAAAAGCATTAATTATATGTATTAAGGTATTTATATGTACCTTGGTAAGGACCCAAGCTATTACCTTATAATTCGTTGAATTATTTTATTGGTATTTATATGTACCTTGGTAAGGACCCAAGCTATTACCTTATAATTCGTTGGATTATTTAATTGGTATTCTTATGTACCTTGGTAAGGACCTAAGCTTTTACCTCATGATTCGTTGAACTATTTTATTGGTATTTATATGTACCTTGGTAAGGACCCAAGCTACTACTTTATGATTCGTTGGATTATTTGATTTCACCTAGATGTATTAATCGGATCTGAGTTTAACAGTCCCTTTTTATATACTAGTACAGCCAGTTTCATATAGATGAACTCAGTTTATGCCTATGTTCGGTATTAGGGGGGGTCTCGGCTGGGATGATGATGATGATGTTAAAATATTTTAATTGCTAAAATGTTCAAATAGGAGCACGATGCACGGGCTGACCAACTTACCTGCGAGTCGTGTTAGGCAATACTGCACCTTATGTGAACGTCATAAAGACCCTGGAGATTTAGAAATGAATTCTTTACCACCAACACTGTCTGGCGGGTAGACTGCGCGTGAGATACGGGGTTCTCAAGCAGTTTTCATGCCGATAGATCTGGGGCATAGTGAATGACCAGTAGATTAGCTTCATACAAACGGCCGGAACGCGAGAAGTACCTATGTGCCAAGAATTCTCAGCATAGCTCGGCTAGCATCGATCGGGCTTGATACGCGGATATTTACGTTCGGTCGGCGCGGGGTCACACATTTATTGCGTACGGTGGCAATTGATATGCTACAGGTTTGTAGTGTAACCTTTTTTTATAGGTATTGTGTTTCGTGTCAATGTCAGTTTTAATTTGAATCGAGACATGTAAAAACGCATCTAATGAAGTTATTTAGCAGAATGAGGATTTCTACGCTATTAATGTAAAAATAAAACCTTTCGCACATCCCAGAAGAGGCGCAAATACTTCTCCGTAGCTAATTTGTAGGTAGCAAATATACGTAGCTAAGAAACGAAATAAAACCGTTCAAAGACATAATACGTTTTGTGGTCTATTTAGAGGGACAATCTAATTTGGGTGCAGTCGGTCAAAAGTTATGCGCGTACGAAGGGTTTGGTGGATCATTTATATATATATATATATATATATATATGTCATATCATAATTACAAATCTCACCTCCTAATCTTAATTTAGTGTTAAAGATTATGATGATGATGATGACGCTGCCGAGACACGCTACTGGATCAATTGTTATACTATGACAAAGTGTTTCGGTGGGTACCGTCGAGGCGAGGCTATAAAAGCGGGCGCGCAGATGAGGAGGGACTTTTTTCGCATTTGACTACGGGTCTGGTAAGGTTCTCCTTGGGTTATTACGTTCTCATTTTTATTGTGATTTTGCTGTGTTTTACCTTTATTATGTGCTGATTTATTTCTTGTGTTAATTAATGGGGGGGTTCTCTGTGTGATTGCCTGGCTCTGGGTATCTATCGCCGAACATGGTTATAGAATACTCACTGTTGGGAGATTACATAGTGATTGGATAGTTAAATTGAAGTTTAGTGGGGCGTGACGGGGCCGTGTTTTACTTTTACTATGTATTGGTTTATTCCTTGTGTTATTTAATGGGGGGGTTTTCCGTGTGATTGCCTGGCTCTGAGTATCTATCGCCAAACATGGTTATAGTATATTCACTGTTGGGAGTTTTCACGGTAGTTTGATAGCTAAAATGGAGTTTAGTGGGATTTGGTGGGGTCTATGTCTGGGAGTGTTATACTAGTGCTTTGGAGAGCCATCTAGACCTCAGCTAAGTAAGAGCTGACCTCTGAGAAGTGATAAGCGGTCAACCTAGCGGTGGTAACTGTAGTCTAGCTCTTCTCGGAGGCGTTTAAGGTTAGGGTACCACCTCTTGGAGAAGGGTGGGGGTCTGTATTATAACTCAAGAGTCGGACCTAAGTTCTCCCTGGGTGTTGAAGGGTTTGGAGCGCCATAACCGGTGTTTCAACCTCATCATCTACCTAGTCCGCTTATCTATTTATATATATATTACACACTGGTATTCTTCTATCCCAATCCCCTCAGAAGGGTACCAGTAGTACACGGGTATAGAAAGTAGGTCTTGAGCCAACCCACTCAACGTAGGCATTAGCTTAGGATAGGCCCTCTCTTATCAGTTGGAGAGGGGCCCCGCGGTAGTTGTAAATGTGGAATCCGGATTCCTAGCTTTTCAATCTCGTGTAGAATAGATGGATAGTTTAGCTGTTAGGATAGGTTCATCGGGCTAGGTGTTATTATCATTAACTATCTTCAGCTCTTCATTATACTGTAGTGTGTTGGAGGGCCGGAATATGCCACCTGACATACTTATTATTATTACCATTAACTATCTTCAGTTCTTCATTATACTGTAGTGTGTTGGAGGGCTGGAATATGCCACCTGACATACTGATCATTATTACCATTAACTATCTTCAGTTCTTCATTATACTGTAGTGTGTTGGAGGGCTGGAATATGCCACCTGACATACTTATTATTATTATCATTAACTATCTTCAGTTCTACATTATACTATAATATGTTGGGGGGGCTGAGATATGCCATCTAACATATTTAATACTGTTACTATTAACTAAATATTACTGCTCATCGATATACTGTTTGATGTTGGAGGCGAGGGTTATACTATCTGACTTATATATTGAAGTCTGAGACTTCAATGACCTTACTGACTAATACTTACTTTGACAGACTTATGTACTTACCGACGGATGAAAGATTTCGGAGTTTATTTTCATCCATATGTCCAACGTTACAAACTCTAGTAGAAGCAATTGTGTGAGACAAAATGAAATCAATAACTCACCATGAATAATACTTATTTGTTGAAAAAAAGTAGAATCTCCATTGAAGTCGGTGGTCGTCCCTGGTAAAGCAACCTTGGATTATTTGGTCCTGTAGTGGCTAGTTATACCAACTAAATTTAACGGTAAAAGTTGTACCAAATGCTTATCTTTATTAACTGACAATGGAAGTCACTCTGACTAAAACTAAGGCAGAAGCAAGTTAGTGGTATACCGGTACCAGGGGACCCGGTAGCTACTCGTTAGTCATTATGATAAACCAAAGAAGTCTACAATTACCACTGAGTTGGTTTGCTAATACAGGAGCATTATGATCACAGGATTGACCCAGGGACAGCCGCAGGCTATAACTGACATTCCCTTTGATTGCCCTCTTTTAATATACAATATTATAATGTAATATTCTAATTACCTGCAAGGAAAAGGTAGTATACTCCATCAGAGTTCATGCGGGGGAGGATTGAGCCCTAGTATGGAGTCGAAAACCACCTTTGAGAGCGGGGTGGGGCTCTCAAACATAGCCGCAATATAAAATTCCTTGCCTACAAGTACATGACACAGACTATTGACCAATGACCTTATAAACCTGAAACTACCTCTTACATTTAACTATCTTTACCTCTTCTTCAATACTTCTTAAGTTATCTATAACCTGAATCAAATATGGGCAACCATTTATCTTCATTACCATAAAAGATAGAATATTATTAAGTTAGAATACCATCCTTCTGTCTACGAATCTACTTAATAGCCTGGAGTCTTAGGTGAAACATAATATCTACTCTAAACACATCTGATTTATTTGTCTAGGCTATAATCTATTTTTAAGACTTATTTACCCACCCTAATACATAGATAAAACTCTATAACTGGCTGTCTTCTCTCATGCTATTCAATATCAACCTTTTCTCCATATAAAATTAGCAAAGAGTTACTAGCCGCTGTATAATAAATATTTATAGGTAGTCCGATCTTTATTCCTCACTAAAAGTTCCAAGGGTTACTTAGGCACGGACACAACGAAGGGTTCTCTTAGGTACTAGACGATCACATGGCCATATCACGTATCACGTCCAATAGAAATAATCCTAGGTTTCTACGCTGCATAGATTTCAGTATATAAATTCATTATTTATTTGGTTCAGAGCTTTAGAGCCTGATAGCTTTAATAAGATGGATAGGCAATTTAGTTAAATATTTAGTTAAATATTCAGCACTATATTTCAGTATTTATTTCAGCATTTAATTCAGCTTCAGATTTTCTAGCGCGATAGGAACTATATATTTATATACGTTTAGGATAGCTAGGTTAGTTTGGGGGATTTTAAACAAGGGGGGGGGGAGGTTCCGTTACAGTATAATCTTGTAATATATAAAAATCTCGTGTCACGGTGTTTGTTATCGAACTCCTCCGAAAAGGCTTGACCGATTTTTATGAAACTTTTTTTCTATATTCGGTAGGTCTAAGAATAGGTTCTAGGCTATTTTTTATACCCCTAGGCTAGGTGATAAGAAACAATTTATATGGCAAAACAATGTTTGCCGGGCCAGCTAGTAATAATCTATTAGAACGGGCAGGGATGCCTGGCTTTGAATTAATTTGGGCAAGTCCCTTGGATCATGGACCCTTATCCACAGAAAAAGGCACATTCGGTTGAGAGCCCGTTTAAGGATATCTCTTGCGGTCCTTATATTGGCTACGTATAGAACATCACCCTTGCCGGGACCGGGATATAGTCTGGTGACTCAGCTCATGCGCCGTCGTCCTTGATGATCACGAGTTCTCCAAGCTGAAGGTCGCGTTGTCTGTTGCTCCACTTGTCCCGTTGTTGTAGCTAAAACACGTATTCGCTCGGTCAGCGAATCCAGAAGTGCTGGCACAGCTGTTAGATAACCGCAGGTAGTGGTCCAGGTGGTTTGGGTTGTGATCTTGCAGCGCAGGCACCGGTAACGACGTCAGCGACCTGCCAACCAGAAAGTGCCCGAAAGTAAGAAGGGAAAAAGTCATTGGAGGAAGTGGAAAGAGGGGGTAGCTATCATTAGGTTACATTGAAATTCGTCGATTTTCATTTCATCGAAAACTACCACGAATTTAACACGATATATATGTCTCGTGTCATAAACAATAGATCGGAGCAGTCTCATAGTCATCATCTCGACGTATATAGGTCCCACTGTAGAGCACAGGCCTCCTCTCAGAACGAGAGGGCAGCAGCGGAGGTTTGCAGCGATCTTATTTAGCTTTATATGGTGTATTGATCTCAAAAATCAGATGTCTACAATTTTCTGTCATTAAATTACGAGTAGGTGAATCCGCAGTGAAAAACTATTAAAATTCGTGAAAATTTTACTTAATGATGACAGCTTTCGTTCAAAATATATATGACGCTTATTGCGAAAAATTGCGAATATTGTGTGCGCGCTTTACATTTGTGTGACGATTTCGTTTTGGTAGGCATCTGTAGGAACGCACACATTTTTGACATGAGTGTGCGGCAACGCGTATAGATGTGCTGTTCGTTGTACCTCGCCCCCCGGGCGAATTGGCAGAAAGATTTGCAAGGTACCTACGTCAAAGACGTATCCCGTCTTAGATTATCTAAGCATACATCGCACATGATCACCTTATGTGTTAGATAATCGACGACCAGATGGCCTAGTAGGTAGAGAACCTGACTACGAAGCTTGAGGTCCCGGGTTCGCTTCCCGCGTCGGGGCAGATATTTGTATGAATAATACGAATATTTGTTCTCGGGTCTTGGGTGTTTAATATGTATTTAAGTATGTATCTATCTATATAAGTATGTTTATCCGTTGCCTTGTACCCATAACACAAGCTATGCTTAGCTTACTTTGGGACTAGGTCGTCCCGTGATATTTATTTATTATTATTATTATAATCACCTTCTGCAGTGATACAGGGCATCTATGTTATACGTTTTTAGTATGGGAGCCCCCTTAAATATTTATTTTTTTCTATTTTTTAGTATCGAATCGAAGGCCTTCTCGTAGTCCACAAATGCCAGGCAAAGGGGGCGGTTATACTCCTCGGTTTTCTGTATAACCTGCCGCAACGCATGTATGTGGTCCACGGTGCTAAAGCCTTTCCGAAATCCGGCTTGTTCGGGAGGCTGGAAGTCGTCTAACCTGCGCGCGAGACGATTCGTGATGACTCTCGAAAACAGCTTGTAAACATGACTCAGAAGTGAAATGGGTCTATAATTCTTCAATAAGGTATTATCGCAGCACCACTACACTTCTGTTCCATGCTTTTGGTGTTTTCCCTTCACGGATGGCGGTATCGAATAGTTTCTGAAGGGCTTTGAGGATCGGTTTTCCACCCGCCTTCAGAAGTTCGGCTGTTATTCCGTCATCACCAGGGGCCTTGCCATTCTTTAGTTGTTTGAGAGCCGTACTAATCTCGTACAGGCTGACGTCCGGGATGTCTTCGGTATAGTGCCGGGTTAATCTAGCTCTCGGGTCTTCAGCTAGATCCATGACGGGTTTCTTCGTTGATGTGTACAGCTGTCCATAGAACTTCTCAACTTCTAACAATAGCTCCGGTTTAGAGGTCACGATCCTACCTTCATCGGTCTTTAACTTTGCCAATTGGCTTTGCCCAACAGACAGATTCTTGGCAAAAACTTTAGAGCCTCTGTTGCGCTCTATCGCCACTTCAATACTATTAGTATTAAACTGGCGTATATCGCGCCTCAGAGACTTTGAGATCTGTCTGTTAAGCCGCCGGTATTGGCAAGCGTCACCAGATGTCTGTAGGATCATCTTACGTCGATCTTCCATGAGCTTTAGAGTAGAAGGTGTGATTTTTTTGGTTCTATTTGTACAGTGAGTCTTAAAGAACTTTGACCCAACCGTATGGACAGCTTCCACAAACCCGTCATTGACTTTGCCAATTGGCTATTAAAGTTTTTTGAAGAGGTGCTAATTATATATTTTTTCGACTGTCGGCGTTCTGGAGATCGAGAAACTGCAGCTGTTTTATTTTTATCTCCTATTGTTTACTGGAAATATTTTTTTAAGTGTTCGAGATGACATTTGTGAGATTTTATGGCTGACAAGCCGTACGTGCTCAGAACTTAGTAGAAACAGAAAAACAAAACCGAAGTGAGCTGTCACTTCTGTCAATGTCAGATCGTTTGCGTTTCGTTTGCTTTGCATTTTGGTGTGCTCAGTGTGATTTTTGGACTATTTTTATCGACCTCCGCATAAAATCCGGACTTTCAATTTTACCGCATTTCTCCACGACCTATGCACGATAATTGGATCACGATTGAATACTTTCGATCACTATTTTAGAACTGCTTCTTGGACAACGCAAAGCAAACGAAACGCAAACGGTTAGATTTCATTTGACATTGACAGAAGCGACAGTTGACTTCGTTTTTATTTCTATTTCTTCTTAGTACTGAGCACGAACCGCTTGTCAGCCGTAAAATCTCACAAATGTCATCTCGAACACTTAAAAAAATATTTCCAATAAATAAAAGGAGATAAAAATAAAACAGTTTCAGTTTCTTGGTGTTGAAGTCGACCTCTGTCAAAAAAAAATATAATTAGCACCTCTTCAAAAAACTTTACTTAGCTAATTGGCTTTGCCCAACAGACAGATTCTTGGCAAAAACTTTAGAGCCTCTGTTGCGCTCTATCGCCACTTCAATACTATTAGTATTAAACTGGCGTATATCGCGCTTCAGAGACTTTGAGATCTGTCTGTTAAGCCCCGGTATTGGCAAGCGTCACCAGATGTCTGTAGGATCATCTTACGTCGATCTTCCAGCTTCCAGCTTTAGAGTAGAAGGTGTGATTTTTTTGGTTCTATTTGTACGGTGAGTCTTAAAGAACTTTGACCCAACCGTATGGACAGCTTCCACAAACCCGTCATTGTAATCATCCATGTCGCTTCCTAGGCATTCGAAACGATTCTTAAGTTCAAGCTGGAACGTTTCGAGGTTTTGTAGCTGGGCTGGTGCCGGGCGGAGCGTAGACTTTATCAGTCGCGATCTTTCAAGCTTGAACCGAATATTCAATGTGCCTCGTACCATACGGTGATCACTCCCGGTTTTAACCGCACTGATCACGGAGACATCATTGAATATTTGCTTCCTCGTCGACATAATAAAGTCTATATCATTCCTCGTTACACCGTCAGGGCTCATCCAAGTCCATTTCCTGTGCTCTCGCTTCTTGAAGAAGGAGTTCATCATATAGAGTCCCTCCTTCTCCATAAAGCCGGCCAGCAGGTGGCCCCGGTGATTCCTATGCCCTACCACAGAATATATAATAGTACTAATGTACAGAATGGACACGCTCCGCCCCGCACCGATTCGAGTTACCCCACCCCTCAAGGCGCAGATTGCCGGACACCGCCGGAATCCAGAAGAGTGCGCGCGCGATGTATGTATGCGTACGCGTGTACAGACGTCGTCGTGCTTATGTAGATTCAAGAACGCGTATTTTGTACGTCGTGTCCGCCGTGTGGCCCTACTCCAAATTGCCCCATTCGCAGCTCTTTACCATCCCGTTTGCCCAGTTTTGCGTTGAAGTCCCCCATAGCAACCGTGAAGTGAGTTCCGGAGCTATGTACCAACTCCCGTCGAAATCGGAGATACTTTGCTCGAAGTTGTTGACGACTATATCTATCTGGGACATACAATCCAATTGGGTAGGTGCAACTTCGAGAAAGAGGTCAATCGACGAATTAGACTCGGCTGGGCAGCGTTCGGGAAGCTCAGCAATATCTTGTCATCCGATATACCGCAGTGTCTCAAGTCAAAAGTCTTTGACCAGTGTGTGTTGCCAATGATGACTTATGGCACTGAGACGTGGCCGCTAACGATGGGTCTTATAAGGAAGCTCAAGGTCACTCAGAGGGCGATGGAGAGGGCTATGCTTGGAGTTTCTCTGCGGGATCGCATTAGAAATGATGAAATCCGCGCAAGAACTAAAGTCACGGGCACATCGCTCGTAGAACTGACGGCCGATGGGGCCGAAAGGTTCTCGAGTGGCGTCCGCGGACCGGAAGACGCAGTGTAGGTAGGCCTCCAACAAGATGGAGCGACGACCTGGTGAAGGTAGCGGGAACGCATTGGATGCGGATGGCGCAGGGCCGATCTGTTTGGCGAGCCTTGGGGGAGGCCTATGTTCAGCAGTGGACGTCTTTCGGCTGAAATGATGATGATAATTTTTTAGTATTTTTTGTTATAGCGGCAACCAAGATACATAATCTGTGAAAATTTCAACTGTCTAGCTATCACGGTTCGTGAGATCGTGAGATACAGCCTGGTGACAGACGGACAGACGGACGGACAGCGGAGCCTCAGTAATAGGGTCCCGTTTTACCCTTTTTACGGAACCCTAATAAAAACCATCCTATGTCCTTTCCACGGACTCAAATTATCTGTATACCAAATTTCATCTAAATCGGTTAAGCGAAATATCTTTTCTACCATATTAAGGTAAATGTCCCAGTGCTCGTCGCTGTACTAGTCCTCGTCGCCTATATTTTCAATAACGATATATAAGATAAGATTAACATTAATTTTATCACTACCTCATTTTAGCGATAAGAAATATTTGTATTTAGCATTTCATAGGCCAATTTTAAAATAGAGGGTTTTCAATTTATAAATAATATTAGTTATGACGTTGTCATGAACAATCAAATCTTTACATTTTCTTAGTTATATGCTTAAGCTCGAGTAGAGCGTGGGCGTGTTTGGTGAGTTATTTAAGATACTTCAACGGTTAGTTGTGAACTAAATTTGTAATTAATTATTATTGATGCCAGAATGTACGGGTAATGATTTATGTTATAAAATGTAGACTTCGTTCATTGTTACTTTGATAAATAAGACTGTCATCTATTAGGACTCAAAAGCGTTGGTTGTCTAATATATGACACGGCTGATATTCATGGGGACTATCGAGGTTATTTCACAGTCCCACTATTTGTCATCCCTTTTTTAGGATTTCGTAGCCAAAATAGCTCAAACGAAACGCATATCTGCCTGTCTTCCCGTAAGTCACAGTCATTTTACTCGACAAATATAATCTATACATATAAAATCCTTTGTCCTGACTGACGGATCAACGCACAGCCTAAACCGCTGATCGTAGAGACCTGAAACTTGGAGGGTGTGTTCTTTGTATGACGTAGGCATCCGATAAGAAAGGATTTTTCGTAGTTCTACTCCGAAGGGGGTAAAAAGGGGGGGCAAAGTTTGTATGGGACAACGTGATTCCTTGGTCCAATCTACTTCAAATTTTGCATAAACATTCTTTAACAGAATTGATGGAAGACGTGTTTCGTATTTTATTGAAATTCATCACTTGACGGGGTTAAAAAGGAGTAGAAAGTTATTTTGGGGGTGATTTGCTTCGAAGTTGATATCAATACTCCTTAGTGCTTTTGATTTAAATTACATTTTATTTTGACACATGTTTGAATACTCGATCCGAAGACACGGCTTCATAGGAACGTAGAGTTCGAAATTTGAAATGGTAAGGACTAGACATCTTGGTTAAGCCGCGTTTTCACTTAGTGTTCTGAACAAACATTTGTTTAGAGCAAATATGATTGCGGTTTTGCCGATGTTCGCTCAAAATAGCATCAATGTAGCGTATCTACTGTGTTAAAAAATAATAATTTTATTAAATACTTAAGATGTATGTAATTTAATAACAATGTAGATCTGATTGAAAAAAATATACCTTGTTGAGTTTCTTGCCGGTTTCTTCTCAACAGGGTTTTTTCCGAACCGGTGGTAGATTCTTCGACGTTCATAGGAGCATCAATCGATGCCTAAATTGAATAAAAAATTTTGACTTTGACTTTGAATAGAAAATGTCCGTTTTCATTCAACGAGGAAAGAGAACAGTTGTTTATAACAAAATCGTAAACAAAGATTGGAGACCCACCGAACACGTACAATGTCGAGCGAATGCACAGAGCAACAGCTCGCTCGCCACAGACGTCGTTTTCACTGGATGAATGAGTGAGCGACCCGCGTCCAGCCGATTATCACTGAATAAACACGTTCGTTCGCTCAGAACTGTTCAGGACACTGGGCTGATTTTTCAATCATCGAATAAATATTATCTGACGGATAACGTGTAAAGCGGCTAAATTGTAGCGTCATGCATACAGTGCAACTGACGCAGTGCTGTCAGTCAACTTATTTAGTCAACTTATTCTATAATTTAACCAGTTGATGACATTTATGCGTTGATTGAAAAATCGGCCCTCAGTGAAAACGCAGCTTTATAAAACGTACAAATCATTCCATATTCAAAAAAAAACAATATTTAAATCGGTTTAGAATTCGAAATTTCAATTTTATTTGTTCTTGGATATTTGAATGAAAAACTTACCTTATACCTAGATTTTCTTTAGAAAATTCCTTGGAAATCTCTTAGATTACCTACTTAGCGAATATTTGCGAATATATACACGAATTACCGACATTGTAAACGAAACGAAACTTCAAATTTTGCAAACCATTTTGTCTACGTTTGTCAACCACTTCCTGATCTGATCTCTGATAATAACTAATTATATGTACATATAAGTATTTGCATTTCACCAAGCTTTTGCTTTTACAAGCGCAGCGTGGGACGTCCACCAACAAGATGGACGGACGTTTTGGTGAAGGCCGCAGGTTCAGGGTGGATGCAAGTCGCTTCCAACCGTAATGATTGGGCGTAAATGAGGGAGGCCTATGTCCAAAAATTCAAAAATGCAAAATTCCCAAGGGATAGAAAAAAAATCAACTTCGGAGCTCATTTTAAAATGTCTTTCACGAATAGAAAAGATACACTGTCCTTGATTAACATAGGATGCTATTTTCCGGATAAATGCAAACTCCCGCGGTATAGAAAATAGTAAATTTAACTTCGGGGCCGAGTTTAAAAAAAATTACCAATAGAAAGCTACACTATCCTTCATTGGTATAGGCTAGGCTACCTACTATTTATTCGGTAAAATGCGAAATTCCCGTGGGATAGAAAGAAGTCAATAAGTATCACTTGAGGGCTGATTTGAAAATTTCTTTCACCAATAGGAAGCTACACCAACCATTATTTACATAGACTACTTTTCTCCGTGAAAAAGCAAAATTCCCACGGGAAAAAAATAAGTGAATTCAACTACGGGGCTGATTTTAAAACTTCTTTTACCGGTACAAAGCTACACCTTTAAGGACATAGGCTACTTTTTCTCGGGGAAAAGGCAAAATTCCCGCGGGACAAAAATAAGCGAAAATTTGCATAGAATAAGGACAAATTTGTTGAAATTTCCACGGGATTGAGAATAATCGGGATTTATAATATTCACTAACTGATACTGATGATGATGAAATAATGAAATGATAAAAATGATGGATGTTGCCGTTGCCGGATTTTTGTTTTATACAATGAAAGAGATGAATAAGCTTTACCACAAATTGGAATTCTACGCGGACGAAGTCGCGGGCAAAAGCTAGTGTACATATAAAATATTATGGCCTTGAGCGGTTTTTGTATTTTTTTACAGCTTTTCAACCGACTCTAAAAAAGGAGGAGGTTCTCAACTTCACAGTATGTTTTTTCTTTTGTATGTTTGTTACGCGATTACTCAAAAGTCTTCTTTTATTAGGGTTCCGTAGTCAACTAGGAACCCTTATAGTTTCGCCATGTCTGTCCGTCTGTCTGTCTGTCCGTCAGCGTCTTAGCTCAGAGACTGTAACGGCCCGGCCACGAACTCGCGCGTTTGGCGGCGCGGCAAGCGTCTTCTGTGTTCATTGCGCGGCCGAGACGCTCGCCGTACAGTGGTTACCTGGCGGCACACGCAATGAACTGATAAAACGCTTGCCGCGCCGACAAACGCGCGAGTTCGTGGCCGGGACGTTACAGTCTATATCCGGTCGCAGGCAGACTTACCAGTGATGGAGGATGGACACCCGCGACCGCCGCTCATCGACAGACAGCCGCCTGAATACAGGATAGTCGAAGACCCTGTGCTCAGCACGGCACACGACGCACGGCCGATCCTTAGTGTCTTCTTGATCTTGTTTATCTGAAATCACAAATGCTTTTATCTGGCCTAAATACAGTTTCGTAGTTTGTGATTTCTAATTTATTATTGCTAGTTTGTCTATCCTTTTTGGCACTAAATACAAACTGAAACATAGAAGCACAGAAAAAACCCCAGAAAAAAGACCAATGCTGGGAATCGAACCCAGGTCCTCAGCATTCCGTGCCGCGTGCTATTCCCCTACACAACCACTGGTCAGGAGTTTAGACACGAATTTTTCCCATACATCGCACATTTCAGCCTGTTAAATAATCACCTTCTGCAGTGATACGGTCTCACAGCAGAAGGTGATTATTTAACAGACTGAAATGTGCGATGTATCAATCATACAGCGCAACTATACCCTCATCGAGAGACTTCAACACTCCTTCGGAATTACCCGCTCACCCGGACAAGAGATGTCACTACTAAGCCAAATTTTAAAAAGTGTGATATAGTATTTTTTTTTATTTTTCAACTTCATTTTATATTACTTTTACGAGGGATCCTATCGATGTTTAGAAAATTTTATTTCGGAAGGTTTAGAATCCCGAAAACTTCATTTGTCCGAAAGCATTTTTTTCTGAAACTGTAAATATTTCAGAATTTATTTCAGGACCATCGTGTAGAACCCTTTAGGTTAGGTTAGGTTAGGGTTGTTTTATAAAAATCCTGAAATATTTACAGTTTCAGAAAAAAATCATTCGGAAAAAAATAATTCTAAATTTTGATAGGTAACCTTTTCACGGTCATCCTGTGAAATCCATACATTTCATACTAAATACACTGAAACATGGAAGCACAGAAAAGCCCCAGAGAAAAGGCTCAAAACAACACCACACACGTACAAACGTACGTGTAAATGTTTGTCTAACATTTGGTAGCATAGCGTACGGTTGTGGTACCAACTCTGAAGATGAGCTCTGATTGAGCGAAACGCGTCAGTGTAGTTTGGTGGTGGTGATGGTTGGGTTTGTGTGATTTGTATGTGTTCGTACAGTGTGGAGGTGGAGGAACTGCATGAACACGCATTTTTTACATAAACGTAACTATCGTAAGGTCGCGGGTGAGCAAAGTAATTGTTTCAGTTCATCAATTTTGAGTTTAAATAATTATTAAAACTGATAACTTGACTTTCCATAGAACTAAGTTTGGTTACTTTATTAGCTCTGCAAGTGGAGCAACTTTCTTTGTATCAACCATGTTTGATTGCATGCACTGTTGGTTGTACAAGTATGACTTATTATTGAAAACAACAGCTACCCACGTTAAATTTTATAAAGTTAAAATCGGCAAATCAGCTTACTTGCAACTTCAGTAGCCGCGACGAGAATTCACGTCGCTGGTGGCAGCCGTGGCCTTGAGCAACCGACACGTGGACCGCAAAGCTGAAATTTTACAGCCAAGCAAGTGCATAAAGCGAACAAAAGGTGCAGCAGTGCAAAAAAACAAATTGTTTATCGAAATATAGGCAAATTAAGTACTTAAGCCGAAAACAGAAGGTCAATAGTTTATTAGTTAGTGCTTAATTGTGCAATTATAATAGCTATATAATTGTGTTAAGACTTGAGGCAAAGCGTAAAACTAGTCATAAAACAAACTGGGACGTTAGGTAAGATGCAAGGTTGCACAAATTGAGCTAATTTTAGGGAAGTACCTATTGCAAATTAATTTAAACTAAAACAAAAACCCTGAAGCTGCATTTAAAAAAAAAGCGATCGAGTGAGAGTCGGTCGAACTCGTACATGAAGGGTTCCGTATCTCCTTACAAGGTTTTAAAACAGTTCATTAAAAAAATCGCCAAAATGTAAGCACTAATATTTCGCAAACGAATCACTATATCGAAAAATCGTCTTCACAACCCCGTAATGATTTTAAAAGACCTATCCAACGATACCCCACACTAAAGTTAGACGAGAAAAAAGAAATCACCCCCACTTTAGGTCTATGGAAGGTTTTTAGCTTTCTAGCACAAATAGCCACTGCGTTAAGCTGCGGACAGACAGACAGACGGACGGACAGACAGACAGACACACAGACATGACGAAAATTGCACCAAGGACCATAACGGTGGTAACTCAGTCCAGTCGCCCGTAGATCATTCAAATTACCAAAAAAGTAACCGTTCGTCTGTGTGAAATTCTTATAGATCTCGTCACTTTATGTACCAAAACTAGTCTTACAGATCCTAACCTGCCGTAGGTATATAATAATAATAATTTATTCAGAAAACATGATCCATATTTTGTTAGCTAGCAAGAGAAAGGGTATTTTTAATTAAATGTTGCATTATTGAGCACTCATTTCTTGCAGCTAAAGTCTTCAGGAGACTATTTGGGCTGCCACGTATCCTAATTAAAAGGGACGCCATTTTTTTCCGCAAGACTGCAGTGAAATTGTCCACTCGCGCTTCCGCGAACATGGCAGAGGCGCTGCAGAAACTTGGCAGCCCCAACAGTGCCCTGAAGGCGTCGTTGTACTGGACGCGCAGACAGCTGAGGGAACGCTGCGAACAGACAGTCCACAAAGCTCCTGAGTACAGAGAAGTGCAGTATGCTCTAAAGAGCGTAATTTTGACTGCCTCTGTACACCGAGCGAATCTGCGAATCTGCGTAAATAAAGTGTAAAGTCAAAAATCGCCACTTTTACCAAAATGTACATTTCGAGGTAACCGTACCGTTTCACTACTGTCGTGTAATACAGCTTTGTGTGATTACGAAACGTCATAGTAAGACCGTCCAATATTACCGAACACAATTTTAAGACCAGATGAAACCCTACCATTTTGATAAAAAATTAAAGAATGAAAGAAAATACATTTATTTACAACAACACAAGACCAGATGGCCTAGTAGGTAGAGAACCTGACTACGAAGCTTGAGGTCCCGGGTTCGATTCCCGCGTCGGGGCAGATATTTGTATGAATAATACGAATATTTGTTCTCGGGTCTTGGGTGTTTAATATATATGTATTTAAGTATGTATCTATCTATATAAGTATGTTTATCCGTTGGCTTGTACCCATAACACATGCTATGGTTAGCTTACTTTGGAACTAGGTCAATTGGTGTGAATTGTCCCGTGATATTTATTTATTATTATTATTTATCATCATCAATATTTTACTAAACAAAAGACAACACGAAAAATAAAGAAGAATGTGTCATTGCGGTTGTAAATAGGACACTGGCTCAGCATAAGGCTGCGTTTCCAGCAGAGATGTGCGAGGATGCATTGCGAGGGATGTGTTTGTCATGAACCAATAGAAACACTTCATTCCCTTAGGACCTTATAAATAAAGTGTTTCTATTGGTTCATGACAAACACATCCCTCGCAACGCATCCTCGCACAGCTCCGGTGGATACGCAGCCTAATGCTGAGGTGTTTATAGCACCCCAGCGCTGAATGAATTACATTTCTGAGTAACCGTTCCAAATTAATACATGTGATAATAGATAGGCCCTCTGAATAAACCGTATACTTATTTTAATACCGTTTCTGTTGCCGGATTAGATTTTAAGACTGATTTAGTCCGTGATAAAAAAAATATTGACTGTAAAAAAACCACGAAAATAACTTGTGAATGTTCTCTTAGAAATCACCATTTCATGAATTGCAACTGGTGAGGAACAGTTGGCCATCGAAATTACTCCATAACAATAATTACACGGGTTGCAACTCGATTATTGTAAAGTATGTAAGTAGTTGTTAATCAATATGAGCTCATAAAAAATGTCGTCGAAATGCGTAAAATATGGCGAAGTGGAACTGATGGTGAAGCATCAGAAGTCAAAAGTATTCCTTAACAATCAACGTCTCTGAGTCGGGAAAAGCAATATTTTGTAAAAGATAATGGGCCTTAATCATCAACCTAACTACCTATGTATGTACTTACATACATCTATTGGGGTTCTATCACTCCTGCTGGCTCGCGCTGAGGCACCAAATTCATACAGATTAGGTAGTGATTTTTAAGATTGATTTAATTTTTTTTACATGTAACTTAACTTACATTTGAAATTCAAAATGATCTTTAAGCCGAAGGAAAACATCGCGAGGAAATCTGTATACACCTGCGAAGAAATTCAATTGTGTGTGTGTGAAGTTCCCAATCCGCACTGGGCGCGCGTGAGAACTACGGCCCAAGCCCTTTCATTCTGAGAGGCGGTCTGTGGCCTACAGTGGGACGTACATGGGCTGGGATGATGATGATGATATGTAACTTGATGAACCTATTTTTTATTGAAAGCAATGTTTTATCTAAGTGAATTCAATTTGGTACAAGTTTAAAATTTAATCAAAATCTAATTAAATCCTAAAATCTCGCTCCGTACCATAGAGGTAACGCCACCAGAGTTGAGGCCACGCACACAACCATATCTCATGTAATGACAGCCGGATTTTGACGTTGTGTTGACGTTTAACGACAACACAACATCAAAATCCCGCTGTCATTACATGAGATGTGGTTGTGTGCATGGCCTCAACTCTGGTGGCGTTACCTGTACCATCCGTACTAAAATTATAAATCTGAAAGTGTCCGTCTGTCGGTCTGTTACCTCTTAACGCTTAAACTGCTAAACCGATTTAGGTGGAATTTGGTATGTAGATAGTTTGAGACTCTGGGAAGGACATAGGATAGTTTTCATCCTGGAAAATTGCATAGTTTGCGCGGGATAGCGATAAAGGAATTGTTAGCAGACGGAGTCGCGGGCAACAGCTCGTTATTAAGTCGAGCTTTATAAAGTAGTACATTACAGATTGTAACCGTGCCATCGGCATCCCATCGACATCTCAAAACCTTTAAACAGTTATGTGGTTGGTCTGCCGGCTTGCCAGGCATTTCTTGTAACCACACTCAAAAGGCCCAACCTTTTAATGGTGTATTTTAATAAAAAAATCTTTTGGAAATTAAAACATATAGGGTACTTTCCATTCTCATAGGATTGAATTTTTAAGAAATTTAGCCAATGTCAATGTCTTAATTCATCAATTGTTAAGTAAGTACTGCTTATTAAACTTATTATGGACTAGCTTTTGCCCGCGACTCCGTCCGCGTGGAATTAGTAATTTGGGCAGCTTATTTTTTTGATCCAATTGGCTAAGTAAAGTTTTTTAAGAGGTGCTAATTATATTTTTTTTCGACAGTCGGCGTTCTGAAGATCGAGAAACTGCAGCTGTTTTATTTTTATCTCCTATTGTTTACTGGAAATATTTTTTTAAGTGTTCGAGTTGACATTTGTGAGATTTTATGGCTGACTAGCCGTACGTGCTCAGAACTTAGTAGAAACAGAAAAAAAACCGAAGTTTGCTGTCACTTCTGTCAATGACAAATCGTTTGCGTTTCGTTTGCTTTGCATTTTGGTGTGCTCAGTGTGATTTTTGGACTATTTTTATTGACCTACGCATAAAATCCGACTTTCAATTTTACCGCATTTCTCCACGACCTATGCACGATAACCGGATCACGATTGAATACTTTCGATCACTATTTTGGAACTGCTTCTTGGACAACGCAAAGCAAACGAAACGCAAACTGTTAAATTTCATTTGACATTGACAGAAGCGACAGCAAATTTCGGTTTTTTTTTCTATTTCTACTAAGTTCTGAGCACGTACGGCTAGTCAGCCATAAAATCTCACAAATGTCATCTCAAACACTTAAAAAAATATTTCCAGTAAACAATAGGAGATAAAAATAAAACAGCTGCAGTTTCTCGATCTCCAGAACGCCGACTGTCGAAAAAAAATATAATTAGCACCTCTTCAAAAAAACTTTACTTAGCCAATTTGCTTTTTCATCAATTATGGCTCTCCTTAGTTCCTCGATATAAAAAATACCCCCCCCGCAACCCCCCCCCCACCCCTGCACCCCGCTCCAAACCCCCCTCCCCCCGCACACCCGCGTTCACATTCACCACCGTACTCCCAGCATGATGATATTATAGCCTATTAGCCTTCCTCGATAAATGGGCTATCTAACACTGAAAGTATTGTATCTTTCTTATTTGTCAACCGATTCAAATGAAACAAACACTAAATGTTAATCCAAGAAAATACCAACATATCAGTGAAAACCGCATCCTTCTAGGTTAAGCCGTTTCTGAGATTAGCGCGCACAAACGCACAGACAAACAGACAAACAAACAATAATTCTAAAAATAATTGTTTTGGGTTTTTCTCAAATATCTTCAATGTACAGACACCGACTTGTTACAGATTTATTATATGTATAGAATAGATAGATATTGCTGTTGCACAATCAATTTTATTCTAGTGTGTAATGAAATTAAAAGAGTTTGAAAGAGACAATATGAGATACTCTTCACCTTCACATACCTTGCATGCCCTTAAAAACAATTGGTTCTAATGCATTGTCGTCGACATCATCATCTGAATCTTCGTTAGCACAGTATTTATGTTCTCATTGTACTCTAAAACAAAAAACATTGTAGCAATAAATACAAATTTATTTTAGTGAAATGCTTAGTGAAATTAATATTTGAAGAAAATTTTGAACATGGAAAGAGCTATTATTGACTGTTATTTCTTACAAAGATTAAACTTACCCTCAGAGGAGAGTGGTAGTGGTACATATGAACCATTTTTGGGCATACGCGTGAATTTTCTCATGTTGTAAGTCAGTGGAATATCACTTCCACTAAACAATTGTACTGTAAAACAGAGGAGGATGGCTTCTCAAGGAACTACAATTTGACCAAAAGGGGAGAACACAAGAGGTTACCGGCACTCGACTCGATGTTTACATACAACACAACATAACACAGCGCAGGCGCGTCGGTCGCGTAACAAAACAAGATGAAAAAATAATGACATGACGTCGTTGACTTGACAGCACAAGATGGCGGCGACCCACAGACAGGATATAATAATAGCATACAAATGACAACTAATATCTATATATATAAAAGAAGAAACTGACTGACTGACTGACTGACTGACTGACTGACTGACTGACATATCAACGCACAGCCCAAACCACTGGGCCTAGAGATTCCAAATTTGGCATGTAGGTTCCTTATAAGGTCTAGGGGTGCACTAAGAAAGGATTTTTCAAAATTCACTCCCTAAGGAGGTGAAACGAGGGTCCAAAGTTTGTATGAGGAAACAAGATTCGTTCGACTATTTTATTCGAAACTTCACAGAAGTACTCCTAATGATAAATGAGTAAACACGTGTTTCAGGTTTTTTGAGAATTCAACCCCTAAAATGGGGAAAAGGGGTAACAAAGTCTGAAAATCAACATGGGTGTTGTTTCTATGGTTTATCGGGTCGCTGGTTATGAAAACAACAACGGTTTTAAAATCCGACGTGGCGGACGTAAAATACCATCTCCCTGGATGGGGTGCGATGGGGTTAAAATCTATCTATATATATAAAATTCTAAACTGACTGACTGTTGATATTATTATATCAACGCACAGCCCAAACCACTGGACCTAGAGACTTGAAATTTTGCACATAGATACCTTATACAATGTAGGCATCCACTAAGGAAGGATTTTTGGGAATTTCCACGGGAACGGGAAAAAACGGGATTTATAGATTCGATTCCGAGTGACCGTATCTCACTAACTATAATAACTAGACTCTTCAAATCTGATACACAAGTAGGTATTATAATAATTAAAACATTAATTTCAGGATTTTTCAAAATTCCTACGGGATAAGGAATAAACGGGATTTATATATTCAGTTCAACGGAATCCTATGAACTATAATTACTAGACTCTTCAAATTTGGCATAGAAGTAGGTAATTACAATAGTGAAAAACAGTTTTAAGGATTTTCAGAAATTCCCACGGGATAAAGAAAAAACGGGATTTATCGTTTTACTGGTCGTAGAAAGCTGAAATTCGGCATATAAGTTGCTTGGGGAGTGTAGAGGAGGATTAAGAGAGGATTTTTCAAATTTCCCACGGGAACGTGAAAAAACGGGATTTTTCGTTTTACTGGTCGTAGAAAGCTGAAATTCGGCATGTAGGTTGCTTGAGAAGTGTAGAAGAGCATTAAGAGAGGACTATCCAAAATTCCCACGGGAACGGGAAAAAACGGGATTTATAGATTCGATTCCAAGTGACCGTATCTCAGTAACTATAATAACTAGACTCTTCAAATTTGATACACAAGTAGGTATTACAATAATTAAAACACTAATTTCAGGATTTTTCAAAATTCCCACGGGATAAGGAATAAACGGGATTTATATATTCAGTTCAACGGAATCCTATGAACTATAATTACTAGACTCTTCAAATTTGGCATAGAAGTAGGTAATCATAATAGTGAAAAACAGTTTAAAGGATTTTCAGATATCCCACGGGTTAAAGAAAAAACGGGATTTATCGTTTTACTGGTCGTAGAAAGCTGAAATTCGGCATATAGGTTGCTTGGGAAGTGTAGAGGAGCATTGAGAGAGGACTTTCCAAAATTCCCACGGGAACGGGAAAAAACGGGATTTTTCGTTTTACTGGTCGTAGAAAGATGAAATTCGGCATGTAGTTGCTTGGGGAGTGTAGAGGAGCATTGAGAGAGGACTTTCCAAAATTCCCACGGGAACGGGAAAAAACGGGATTTTTCGTTTTACTGGTCGTAGAAAGCTGAAATTTGGCAAGTGGGTTCCTTGGGGAGTGTAGAAGAGCATTAAGAGAGGACTATCCAAAATTCCCACTGGAACGGGAAAAACGGGATTTATCGTTTTACTGGTCGTAGAAAGCTGAAATTCGGCATATAGGTTGCTTGGGAAGTGTAGAGGAGCATTGAGGGAGGACTTTCCAAAATTCCCACGGGAACGGGAAAAAACGGGATTTTGCGTTTTACTGGTTGTAAGCTAAAATTTCAAAATTCATAAGTTTATACTGTAAGTAGGCCGCAAAGGGCTCTTAAACCGACTTCAAAAAAAGGAGGAGGTTATGCATTCCATTTTATGTATTTTTTTATGTAGGTATGTTCACCGATTTCTCGGTCAATTGTGGACCGATTTTAAAAATTATTTTTTTATTCGAAAGAATATAATATACTCCTTAGATGGTCCTATTGTCACGCAAGCAATTTTGCTTGCATGCTTGCATGCTTGCTTGCTTGCCTGTACGCTTGCTTGATATCTTAGTTCTTTGGAATTCTCATGGTACACGCGAGCGAAGCCGCGGGCAAAAGCTAGTAAAGGTATAAAGCCCTCCCTCCACAGCCCGCAGCGCGGGGAAGGCGCGGGGCGTGTGCACGAGGCGACGCGCGCTCTGCATAACACTGATTCAATACGCTGTGCTGCGCTGCCAGAGTGTGTCACCGTATATATGATTCAGTGTTATTGACCGCGCTGGGCATGCTCCGTCGGCACCCCGCGCTTCGGTTTGTAGTGAGTGGCCTTCAATCCGTCCCATTCTATCACGCGCCAACATAGTTGTATTTAAAATATGTATTTTTATTTGTTGAAAAAAAAATTAACTAACCACGCCAATTTCGATGAGTCTAGATGTTCGTTTAAAAGGCCGGCCGCATACACGCGGAATTTTTCTTCGGTTTCCGTACGGAATGACGCGTGCGAACGAGACAGGGCTACGAAAGTATATAGCGTTGTCTCGCTCGCACACGTCATTCCGTACGGAAACCGAAGAAAAATTCCGCGTGTATACGGCCGGCCTAACGCGAAAAATATATTACCTAGAGCATTATGATTCCATGACAAGAAATAAATAAATACTTGCCAAGATAAAATTTAATAAAAAATGTTCATGGTTTTTTTTTAATTACTTACCCTAATCCGTTCTGTTTTACGAAAATTTAAGCGACAGCAAAAACTAAACTAAACGTCTCATTTAGATTAATCTAATTTCTGAAAATAAAATTAACAAAACAATTTTTAATAAATGATTATGATTTTTGTAACATTCATAATCATAATCAATAATTAAAAACGTCATTATACCGAGTTTATTATTTTGTAGGAACAAGATTATTGCCAATTAAAAAAAGGTTTCGTTCCGTTTTGTATGGGGATAAAAATTTATTCGCCTGGCAATTACCATTTAGGATAGGAATGAACTAGGGATGAGATTAGTTTGCGATGAGCTTGCGATGAGCTTCAATTCAGCATTTTAAAAGTGGTTAGGAATGGGATTGGGATGAGATAAGTGCGTGGCCAAATGCTGAATACAGCCCCTGTAGTCGCTTCAAGATGTGGTGTTTAAATACTTTTTTTTTATATAAAGCTTCTAAATACCCTTGTTTGTGGTCAGATAGATTTGAATTTATTATTGTTAAATTAAACTTACTATATTATTCTTGATATTAGAGCTAATTTGATCGAGGATTGCTTTAGTTACTTGTAGAGGTTTCTCGGGTAGGTACAGTGTTCTTCATTTATTCGGTTTAGTATGAAATATACAGTATCATGTAAAGTTGATTTTTAGTTTTATAGTTTTATAGAAACTTCAGCGCTTTTTTATTATGGCCAAATTCAGAGTAGTCTGTTGTAATAGTGAGCCGTGTTGTTTATAGCCGTTAAATTACCATGGTGGGCAGTTCCTGTCTCTTGTTTTTTTTTATCTTAATCTCCATCTACACTAATATTATAAAAAAAAAGATAGATTTGTATTTATGTAAGTAGCGAATAAACTTAAAAAGAAGCTGCGGACAGAAGGCTAGTCATTTATAATTTATGCATTTATCATATACTTGCGTGAAATTTTACACAAAGCACACGTATATAGATTGATAGAATAGAACAATCTAAGTTTAATGTAGGTAGATATCGCTCTGCACGCCATGACTGATATATAGGTCGTTGGCGTGGAACCTGCGGAGCTGATATGTGTTGTTGGTGTCGATAAATTAATGTAGGTAGATTTGGCGCGAAGTCCTATATCTAGCCATGTTCTCTTAAACTCCGGGATTTGCAAAATTTGAATGACACAGGCTACCTCCCAGCATGAGATATCGTAATGAAATAACTTTGGTAGTTGTACAGGTTTCTTCACGATGGATAGGTTCTTATTTAGCGTACTTAACTAGGTTCGATTAGTTAAATTATTTTGAGTGACATAGGCTTCCTCCCAGCATGAGATATCGTAATGAAATAACTTTGGTAGATGTGCAGGTTTCTTCACGATGGATAAGCCCTTATTTAGCGTACTTAACTAGGTTCGATTAGTTACGTTATTTTGAGTAACATAGGCTTCCTCCCAGCGAGAGATGTCGTAATGAAATAACTTTGGTAGATGTGCAGGTTTCTTCACGATGGATAGGTTCTTATTTAGCGTACTTAATTAGGTTCGATTGGTTGCGTTAGTTTGAGTGACACAGGCTACCTCCTAGCATGAGATATCGTAATGAAATGACTTTGGTAGATGTGCAGGTTTCTTCACGATGGGTAGGTTCTTATTTAGCGTACTTAATTAGGTTCGATTGGTTGCGTTAGTTTGAGTGACACAGGCTACCTCCTAGCATGAGATATCGTAATGAAATGACTTTGGTAGATGTGCAGGTTTCTTCACGGTGGATAGGTTCTTATTTGGCGTACTTAATTAGGTTCGGTTAGTTACGTTAGTTTGAGTGACATAGGCTTCCTCCCAGCGTGAGGTGTCGTAATGAAATGACTTTGGTAGATTTGTAGGTTTCTTCACGATGGAAAGGTTTTATTTGGCGTACTTAATTAGGTTCGATTAGTTACGTTAGTTTGAGTGACTTAGGCTTCCTCCCAGCGTGAGATGTCGTAATGAAATGACTTTGGTAGATGTGCAGGTTTCTTCACGATGGATAGGTTTTATTTGGTGTACTTAACTAGGTTCGATTAGTTACGTTAGTTTGAGTGACTTAGGCTTCCTCCCAGCGTGAGATGTCGTAATGAAATGACTTTGGTAGATGTGCAGGTTTCTTCACGATGAATAGGTTTTATTTGGTGTACTTAACTAGGTTCGATTAGTTACGTTAGTTTGAGTGACATAGGCTTCCTCCCAGCGTGAGATGTCGTAATGAAATGACTTTGGTAGTTGTGCAGGTTTCGTCACGATGGATAGGCTCTTATTTAGCGTACTTAACTAGGTTCGATTAGTTACGTTATTTTGAGTGACATAGGCTTCCTCCCAGCATGAGATGTCGTAATAAAATGACTTTGGTAGTTGTGCAAGTTTCTTCACGATGGATAGGTTTTGTTTGGTGTACTTAATTAGGTTCGATTAGTTACGTTATTTTGAGTGACACAGGCTTCCTCCCGGCGTGAGATGTCGTAATAAAATGACTTTGGTAGTTGTGCAGGTTTCTTCACGATGGATAGGTTCTTATTTAGCGTACTTAATTAGGTTCGACTAGTTACGTTATTTTGAGTGACGCAGGCTTCCTCCCGGCGTGAGATGTCGTAATAAAATGACTTTGGTAGTTGTGCAGGTTTCTTCACGATGTATAGGTTCTTATTTAGCGTACTTAATTAGGTTCGATTAGTTACGTTATTTTAAATGACACAGGCTACCTCCCAGCATGAGATATCGTAATGAAATAACTTTGGTAGATGAGCAGGTTTCTTCACGATGGAAAGGTTCTTATTTAGCGTAATTAATTAGGTGCGATTAGTTACGCTTGGTACATTTTTTGATTCGATTTTATATTGATTTCCACAACTGGTAGTAGTTATTGGTATAGGTACTCGTGTAGATATAAGTAACATCAACTAGTTTAACGATTTAAGGCATTCAATAAGTGTATATTGGTATAGATACTCGTGTAGTTATAAGTAACATCAACTTGTTTAACGATTTAAGACATTCATTAAGTGTATATTGGTATAGATACTCGTGTAGTAATAAGTAACGTCAACTTGTTTAAAGATTTAAAAGACATTCAGTAGGTGGAAAAACAATCATTTTAGGTACTTAAATTTAACTTGAATTGTCATAAGTGCAATTGGTTATTAAAAAGGCGGGGTAGTCTCATCACGGTTGTTCATCTACCCGAAATTTTAGAGGTCTGCGGGAAGGGTTCTTTAGGCGTTTTAAGGTTGAAAAGGTTTAGGTAGGCCGGTTAGCAACCAAGTTAAAATGGTTCCCTATTTTTAGTAACTTTTATACGTAATAAAATTTGTTGCTTTAAGTGGATAGTAGCTGGAATCTGAAAATATAGTGTTTTTGCTTAGTGAAGGAGTTACTAATTAGTTAAATTTACAGCAAAAATTTAGTAGTTACCTAATGTTATGTTTCTTTTTAAAGTACTAAGTACCCTTTATATCTGAGTAAGTAGGTAATTATAATTTTGGGAACTTTTCAATATTTTGAATCTACGTTTCTTAAGCTCAAAAGTAAAATTAAGTACCTAGGTAAAATTAGTTTTAATAAAAAAAAAAAACCTCGTTCCTTTTATTTGCAATGAATGAGTAAGGTTAGGATTTGGTCTGTGAGTAATACTAAATTAATATAGGGTAAAACTCAATAAACGTTGTAGGTATATATATCGGATTAAAATTAATTATAGGGAAGCTAGTTTTCAAAATTACAGTAGGTTATTGTTTAACGGAAGTGAGAAAGTATTCCTTTTACTTTAAATTTATTTTATTTATTGCTCACATTTGAGTATCCTGTCTGAATTGGTGGGTTGTTATAGCATGAGTGAAACAGAGATTGAGGAAGGACCAAGGTAGATGTGTGACTTGATAGTCGCTAAAATAAGAAAAAAAAAGTGGGGAGAGTAGGACTTGTCGTTCTAGTAGGTACAGCGGTTCTTAACCTTGAGTCTCGACCCAAATTTAAATCACGGGCGATATGAGATGGGTCGCGAATATTATAATAGCTTATTTAAAGATAACTTTCATTTGAATAAGGAAAATATATGTTTATGTTTTTCTATAATATTTTGAGGAACCTTATGGTCACGAAGCTTCAAATATATTTGTATTTTGGGTCGCCAGCTAAAAGGAATAAGAAACACTGTTATAGTGTGAGGGGCTATAACAATTCAGAAATTCTGTGGATAACAAGGATGGTTTATTGGCACTCAACCAATGAACCACACGCACAGCACGTGCGTACAGCACTCTTCAAAGGATTTTCTTGCGCGAATGATGACAGGTTTAAGTCGAAATCGACATCAGCATTGAAGCTGGCGCCAGGAAATCATTACTCTACGCTCAATGGAAACGTTAGGGACAAACACACTACAATCTCCGAAAGCCTAATGACTTTTGTATTGGGGGTTTTGTTTTCCGGCTAGATTGATTTTTTATTGGATGTCTATTGCCCCATTGAGGGTTGTGGGGTGCCAAAGGGTGCCCCACGACCCGGTTTAAAGGGCAGCTTTCTAAGCTAACTCCGGTTTTGGGAGAGGTTGCATTGGCAGTTCCATTTCCGGTCGACAGGCAGGGGCAAGACTGGGGTGGAAGGGCCGATGTAATGCTACTAGAGCTGACTGCCTCACAACCAGTTCCTCTATCTGAAACTACCTCATGGCCCAATGGATATTCATTATTGATGAGTCGAAGGTGGGAAAATGGTCCTTCGTGCTTTAGTCGTTATCTTTCGGTATAAATACACACTACATCACAGTTTCACTTTTGGGGAAAGTGCTAATAAATTAGGAGGATAAGGTTATAGGCTCGTTTATCATTCGGATTATTTGATCGGTTTCACCTAGTTGGGATTTTCTCACTTACGGAAGCAATTGTAGGGCCTGGTATTAATTTTTGACGATGTATTGGCACTGAAGCACTTACTGACCTCGATGTGCCGTTCTAGTTCCACGACGGTAGTTAGTTGGTCTGCGGAAGTGGGAAGATTGTCCTTTCATTAACTTCAAGATATTTAACTAACTTTCTCCTTTTAATTAAAATGTATTAGTAACGTCTTTGGTTCCTGTTGAAACTACTGGACTGTTATGAGGTGGGTGAAAAAAGTGATTGAGGAAGAGAATGAGGAAGGATGCAGGCGAATGTGTAAGCTTGTCTAAATATGAAAAAAAAATACTTTAGTGTGAAGGGCTATAACAGTTCAGTAGATCTGTGGATGACAAGGATGGTTTATTGGCAGTCAACCTGGTCTGTAGGTTCTGGTCGTAAAAAGCTGAAATTCGGCATGTAGGTTGCTTGGGGAGTGTAAAGGAGCCTTGAGAGAAGACTTTCCAAAATTCTCACGGGAGCGGGAAAAAACGGGATTTTTCGTTTTACTGGTCGTAGAAAGCTGAAACTCGGCATGTAGGTTTTTTGGGGAGTGTAGAGGAGCATTAAGAGAGGACTTTTTAAAGTTCCCACGGGAAAGGGAAAACGGGATTTTTCGTTTTACTGGTCATAGAAAGCTGAAATTTAGCAAGTGGGTTCCTTGGGGAGTGTTGAGGAGGATTAAGAGAGGGATTTCCAAAATTCCCACTGGAACGGGAAAAAACGGGACTTTATGTTTTACTGGCCGTAGAAAGCTGAAATTCGGCATGTAGGTTGTTTGGGGAGTGTAGAGTAGCATTGAGAGAGGACTTTCCAAAATTCCCACGGGAACGGGAAAAACGAGATCTTTCGTTTTACTGGTCATAGAAAGCTGAAATTTGGCAGGTGAGTTCCTTGGGGAGTGTAGGGGAGCATTAAGTAAACATTTCCCGAAATTCTTACGGGAACGGGAAAAAACGAGATTTTGCGTTTTACTGGTTGTAAAAAGCTAAAATTTCAAAATGCATAAGTTTATACTGTAAATAGGCCGCAAAGGGCTCTTTAACCGACTTCTAAAAAAGGAGGAGGTTATGCATTCCACCTTATGTATTTTTTTATGTAGGTATGTTCACCGATTTCTTGGTCAATTGTGGACCTGCTTGCTTGCTTGCCTGTATGCTTGCTTGCTTGATATCTTGGTTCTTTGGAATACTCATGGTACACGCGAGCGAAGCCGCGGGCAAAAGCTATCTAATATATAAAAATCTCGTGTCACGGTGTTTGTTACCGTATTCCTCCGAAACGGCTTGGCCGATTTTTAAGAAACTTTTTTTCTCTACACTCGGTAGGTCTGAGAATAGGTCGTAGGCTATTTTTTATCCCCCCCCCCCCCCTATTCTTCGCGGACGGAGTCGCGGGTGTTAGGCATGTACCCAACCCAGCGCTACGTCATCGCGTGAGCAGCTCGTACGACGACTCTACGTCACCACGTTACGTCACCACGCTACGTCACCACGCTACGTCAACACGCTACGTCGCCGGCGCAGTGAATATTAGGCAATCGGTTTCATCCTTACAATAAAACCAGAGTGCAAAGTGACTCGCGGCCTTTTGACACCTAACATCGGGTCCTATAGGACAACACGAAACTATTCGTGATAGCTTAAGAAAAACTGTATTCTTTTATATTAATTAAATTTTATTATTTTAAAAATCACAATTATAATTCATCTCCTCCGCTGCTGCCCCCTCTATAATTGGCGCAATCGTGAGTCGAGCCGAGTCGGTACGCAAAATCTAACATCGATATCCGTCCTGATCACGTTCTACGTGCACGTTGGCTCTTCAAAGAACCTGAGCAGCACAGACGAGGAGACCATTTTGCCGCCCGAGTAAGAGGAAGAAAAGTGACATCGTGAAATGTGGTGGTGAGTACACATAGGGTTTGGTTGCATTCCTGTGTATTTCCCAATATCCAAAATTTTTCACCCACTTTCTGCCCGATCTTGGGTGTGCGAACGGAAAGTTCTGCGCACCGCGCGTAGCGATTCCTTTAGAAGGTTAAATAGTATACCAGAAGAAGATAAAATGGGAGAAGTAGATTTAGATAACATTTTTAAAGCCCTTAGAGTAGTACCAGAGTTCGATGGTAATCCTAATGTTTTGGTTAGATTCATTAATTTGTGTGATCAAATTATTACGACATATGTAAAGCCAGGTGCTGGGAATGATTTAAACAATTTATCAGTATTAAATGGAATTTTAAATAAAATAACTGGTTCCGCAGCGCGAACTCTTGCTACCAATGGCATTCCTAACACTTGGGCCGGGATTAGAGAATCTCTAATAAATAATTTCTCTGACCGCAGAAATGAAACTGCGTTATATACAGATTTGTCTATGATGACGCAAGGTCGGGATACCCCTCAAATATTTTACGAAAAATGTCAGCACTTACTGAGCACCATAGTAACTTATGTTCAATTGCATGAATCCGTAGAAACCACAGTATTAGCGAAAAGAGAGTTGTATAAGGATTTGGCTTTACAAACATTTTTACGAGGTCTGTCTGAACCTTTAGGATCCCGCATTAGATGTATGAGACCTACTTCTTTGGAACAAGCACTCGAATACGCACAAGCAGAGCTCAATGTCATATATTTACAAAATAAAAATAAAAACTACGAAATTGCGCAAAAACCTAACTATTTCCAACTGCCCAATACTAACATTCCACAGAGGCCGTACAATAACAACACGCAGCATCTCCAGCAACAACGACCTGATAACAACATTAAATTTTTCAGACCCCAAACTAACCCACAGCAGGCTGGCCCATCCAGGACTCAGCAGATGTTTCGAGCATTACCTCGTTCCAACATGTCCACAGGTTTTAAAATTCCTCAAAGACCCCAATTTTCCCACCAAAATCAAAATTATCCCAGACCTATGAGCGGTATTAGTCATCCCATAGCTCGTACTCTAGCCCCGAGTAGAAACTGGAATCACCCCGTACCCCGTAATAATTTCAACGCAGAAACAAATTTACATGAATTCTTATTTTCCGACGAAGACTACGTTGACAACAACTATTATGTTGACTATGACTATAACTACGATTACCAATCCCCGGAGTCATATTTACCTTCCGATAATGTCGAACATATAACACAGGTTCAGGAAACTGAAGCCGTAGATGAGATTGGAGATCCTCAAAATTTTTCCAAGAATGCTACGAAAACTTCACCCGGATAGAAATTAATTTGCAAAATCAACAACAGTTGCCCTATATGCAGGTACGGAACCCACCTTTAAAGCTACTTATCGATACTGGCGCAAACAAGTCCTTTATCAGTCCCGAAGCTGTTAAACAATTTTATACCCAGTTTCCATTACAATACGACCCATTTGTTGTGACAAACATACATGCATCCACAATCAATGATTACTCTATAACGATTCCGTCTTTCCCAGAATTTAACAGTGATCAACCGTTAAAATTATTCGTTTACAAATTCCATGACTACTTTGATGGTCTTATTGGCTGTGATCTCCTAGAGCAATGGCAAGCCGACATAAATTACGGAACCCGACAGTTTAGAACCCCACAAGCTATAAACCCGATATGTATGTACACCTCCGGAAATATAAATTTGCTTGAATCTGTAATACCAGCCCGTTCTTCCATATTAATAGAAACCCCAGTAGATGTCCAAAACGGCGAAATTTTCGTGGAACGTCAAGTACTTTGTAATTGCATTATAAGTAATTGCATCAGTACCGCAAACAATAACAAGAGCATTATCGAAATCACCAATCCGTTCCCACATGATGTAATATTCACGCTAACTGAGCCGGTTAATGCTGAGTTATTTAATTCGGAGACCAGGTGTCATCGCCGCAGTGATGACTCACAACAAATGTCGCGAGTTGAGCACGTGTTATGTCGGTTGCGCACAGAACATTTAAATACAGAAGAAGCACTCAACTTAAAGAAACTTTGTACTAAATATGCAGACATATTTTACATAGATGATGAACCTCTTACATTCACCAATCAAATAAAACACCACATAAAAACCACAGACGAAATTCCTATTCATTGCAAGACTTATAGATATCCGTACATTCATAGACAGGAAGTTAAAACACAAATAGCTAAAATGTTAGAACAGGGAATAATTCAACCATCAACATCAGCCTGGAGCGCACCCATTTGGGTAGTCCCGAAAAAAACCGACGCATCTGGAAAAGTAAAGTGGAGATTAGTAGTTGATTTTCGAAAGCTAAATTCAAAAACAATAGACGACAAATACCCCATCCCTAACATAACAGACATCCTAGATAAACTAGGTAAATGTCAATATTTTACAACTTTAGATTTGGCAAGCGGCTTTTACCAAGTAGAGATGAGCCCCTCCGACATTCATAAAACTGGATTTAATGTTGAAAACGGTCATTACGAATTTCTACGTATGCCTATGGGCCTAAAAAATTCCCCATCCACATTCCAACGCGTAATGGACAACGTATTACAAGGATTACAAAATTCTATCTGTTTGGTATATCTGAACGATATATTAGTCTTTTCCACTTCCCTTCAGGAACATATAACCAATCTGGAAAAAATATTCCAAAGACTACGCGAATCGAATTTTAAAATCCAAATGGATAAGTCAGAGTTCATGAAACAGGAAACTCCTTATCTAGGGCATATAATTACCCCACAGGGCGTAAAACCCAACCCTGATAAAATTTCGGCTATAGAAAAATACCCCTTACCAAGAACTGCAAAACAAATAAAGCAATTTTTAGGCTTACTTGGTTATTACAGGAAATTTATTCCGGACTTCGCTCGTATAACGAAACCTTTAACTCAGTGCCTAAAGAAAAATAAAGGCGTTAACATTAACCAAGAATATATAGAATGTTTTGAAAAATGTAAGACTTTGCTTATAAATGATATTGCAGTACCCAGATTTTTCCAAAGAATTTATCCTTAGAACTGATGCTTCTAACGTTGCCCTTGGTGCCGTTCTCTCGCAAGGACCCTTGATATCCGACAAGCCTATTTCATTTGCGTCCTGTACATTAAATGACAGCGAATTAAATTATAGCACGATTGAGAAAGAATTATTAGCGATTGTTTGGGCAACTCAATATTTTAGACCCTACCTCTTTGGACGTAAATTTAAAATTATTACTGACCACAAACCTTTGCAGTGGATGATGAACCTTAAAGAACCCAATGCCAGAATCACCCGATGGAGTTTGAAACTATCCGAATACGATTTTACAGTAATATATAAAAAAGGAAAATCTAATACCATCGCAGACGCATTGTCACGCATAGAAATACATAACGAAGTTAGTTCAATGATAGCAAATTCACCTGAAACTCCCAATGTCCATGACTTAGAGGACAGACAGACAGAGACAAACCATACAAGTAACGAAAGTCCAATTTTAGAAATTCCTATTTCCGATGATCCACTTAACAAATTCACTAGACAAATAGTATTACGCATTATTGACCGAAAATCACGTACCTCTGATACTCTAACAAAGCCGTTTGAAACACATTTAAGGACATATATTGAAATCTGTAAAGGAAATTTGGAACTGGAATTAATAACCGCAATTACTAAACATGTTGATCCTAAATACCGCACAGCAGTACTAGTCCAACCTATAGAAGAAATGTATACCATAGTACCTATCATACAAAATACATTCAAAAACACGTCGATGAATTTAGTACTAGTAAAGTCTGAAATAGAAAATGTTTCCAATTTTGATCGACAACAAGAAATTATCCGTAAATACCACGAAGGCAAGACAAATCATCGTGGTATTAATGAGTCATATTTAGCATTGGCACACAAATATTTTTGGCCAAAGATGCGCGAGAGCATTACGAAATACATAAACGAATGCATCGTGTGTGGTCAAGCTAAGTACGAACGTTGCCCGATTCGACCGCAATTCCAGGTAGTGCCGCCAGCAACAAAACCTTTCGTAACCGTCCACGCTGACACATTTACTGTTGAACGCGAAAAATACCTAACAATAATCGACTCATTCTCTAAGTACGCACAGGCATACCGGTTATCTGATGGTACCGCACTTAGTATTGTAAAAGCCCTATTACACTTTTGCACACATCATGGCCTGCCTTTAACTTTAGTAACGGATCAAAGTACCGAGTTCACGAATCAACTAGTCGCAGAATTTCTAAGAGTTCATAAAATTAATCACCATAAAGTGGCGGCGCACGCACCAAACGAAAACGGCATTATAGAAAAATTTCATAGTACTTTCCTAGAACACTTGCGAATACTAAAACTTGAAAACAATAGTGAGCATTCGAAGCACTTAGTACCTTACGCCTTACTAGCATATAATAGTTCAATACATAGTTTTACTAAATGTCGACCCTATGACTTAATTACCGGACACTTCGACCCACGTGACCCTATTGACATTGACGTAACAGAACTTCTATTGCAAAACTATATTGATGACCATCGTAACAAAATGAAAACTGTTTATAACCTTGTGCATAATTCCTGCTTGGCCCAACGAGAATCCATAATGAGAAGAGTAAACACGAATAGAGATCCTATCGTAGAATATTCCCCCCAGCAAGAAGTTTACATACAAAACCCTCTGGTAGATAGACAAAAAATAGCTCCTAGATACACCCATGATACAGTTAAGGAGGACTTACCTGTCCACATATACACCTCCAAGAAACGAGGCCCCGTCCCTAAATCCTGACTTAAGCCAGTACGTAAATCTTAATTGTTACAGGCCACTTCTACTGACGTGGACATGGACCAACCTCGCCCTAGCTCAAGAAATCCACCTTGAAAGTTTTGATGATGGACCCGGAATACTGCCTTTTAAAATGGGACCCACAAAAGTCGTTTCCCACTACCATACATTTTTGCAAAGTATTCAGCTTGACAAGTTACATGACGACATTGACCTCATCAGAACACAGCTTACTAACGCAAGTAATTCCTTAACTAATAATACATTTCGTTTCTTTCAATCCCAAATTAAATATTTGTATTCTAAACTCAATAAGGTTTCAGCGCAGTTGAGTACTTTTTCTAGCAAAAGAGTGCGACGAGGACTCATAGATCCTTTAGGTTCAGTTATTAAAAGCATAAGCGGAAACTTAGACCATAATGACGCCATTAGATATGATAATGCTCTCAGAATTCTGAAAAATAATGATGGAAAATTGTCGAAAACCTTTAATGAACATATAAGCTTAAATAAAAAATGGATGTTTGAACACAAGAAAATGTTATCAGCATTGAATATCAATCAGCAGATTTTAAGTAAAGAATTATTTAAATTAAAGAATGACACTACGTTTAACAATGGAAAACTGCTAGATTATGCATATCTTGCCCAAATGTTTAATATCGTTAGTGAAAATGCAAACGATTTATATATTGAATTAATACGTATAGAAAATATATTAGCTTTCAGTAGGTTAAGTAAGGTGCACCACTCTATTTTAAGTGTAAGTTCTCTCAGGGACATGATTGGAAAATTGCACGAGATATATAGCAAAGATCAAATTTTAGATTTAGATACTAGAGATTACTATAATTTCATAAATGTAGGTTCTTATTTTTCTAAGAATGATTTAGAAGTTGTCCTAAAAGTACCAATTATTTATCAAGGTTCATTTGATTTTTATAAGTTATGTCCATTGCCAAACAAATACGGGCGAATCCTTATTCCTCCATATCCCTACATAGCAACCAACCCTCAAGAATATGTGTACGTAGAGGCAGAATGCCCTAAATCTGGCGACTGGTACATCTGCGAACAAAAACTCAGCCATCAGATTCGTACGGAGCAAGACTGTATTCACAAACTCATTCATTTACAGGAGATAGATGGAACGTGTAAAACCACGCCTATCTCTCTGTTTAAGAAGGCTCTATTGGAGCTGGACGATCAACACTATGCCATCACATTTCCAAACCCTACTAAAGTACAGACCAACTGTCAGCAGGAGCAACATATTATTTTGAATGGAAGTTACGTCGCAACTATCCCGCAGCACTGCTCTCTCAGGTCTTCGCAGTTTACCATAGTAAACATCAACAACAAACTCCGAGGTCATCCACTGAGAATAATGTCAATACAACCAGAAACCAGAAACCAGCAATCTAGCACCATCCTGAGAATGAACTCTATCAATTTGAGCAATCTTGAAGCTATCGAACAACAAATATCTATGGAAAAACCGATCGAGGCAGACGCGATCCAATCTTCAACCGTCTACCATACTACAATGCCATTGTACCTTATCATACTACTCGGTGCAGGTGCAACAGCCTTCATACTATATAGAAAACATCGAAACACAGGGAAAGTCGACATAAACAAACAAGAAAATATAGAGCTGCAGAAAGCCGCTACATTTGCACTAAACCTAGCAAATAGTAGCTCGACTTAGAGGGGAGGTGTTAGGCATGTACCCAACCCAGCGCTACGTCATCGAGTGAGCAGCTCGTACGACGACTCTACGTCACCACGTTACGTCACCACGCTACGTCACCACGCTACGTCAACACGCTACGTCGCCGGCGCAGTGAATATTAGGCAATCGGTTTCATCCTTACAATAAAACCAGAGTGCAAAGTGACTCGCGGCCTTTTGACACCTAACATCGGGTCCTATAGGACAACACGAAACTATTCGTGATAGCTTAAGAAAAACTGTATTCTTTTATATTAATTAAATTTTATTATTTTAAAAATCACAATTATAATTCATCTCCTCCGCTGCTGCCCCCTCTATAATTCGGGCAACAGCTAGTCTATATATATAAAATTCTAAACCGACTGACTGACTGACTGACTGTTGATATATCAACGCACAGCCCAAACCACTAGACCTAGAGACTTGAAATTTTGCACATAGATACCTTATACAATGTAGGCATCCACTAAGGAAGGATTTTTGGGAATTCCCACGGGAACGGGAAAAAACGGGATTTATAGATTTGATTCCGAGTGACCGTATCTCAGTAACTATAATAACTAGACTCTTCAAATTTGATACACAAGTAGGTATTACAATAATGAAAACATCAATTTCAGGATTTTTCAAAATTCTCACGGGATAAGGAATAAACGCGATTTATATATTCAGTTCAACGGAATCCTATGAACTATAATTACTAGACTCTTCAAATTTGGCACAGAAGTAGGTAATTATAATAGTAAAAAATAGTTTTAAGGATTTTCGGAAATTCCCACGGGATAAGGAAAAAACGGGATTTTTCGTTTTACTGGTCGTAGAAAGCTGAAATTCGACATGAAGGTTGCTTGGGAAGTGTAGAGGAGCATTGTGAGAGGAATTTTCAAAATTCCCACGGGAACGGGATAAAACGGGATTTATATATTCGATTCCGAGTGACCCTATCTTAGTAACTATAATAACTAGACTCTTCAAATTTGATACACAAATAGGAATTACATTAGTTAAAATACTAATTTCAGGATTTTTCAAAATTCCCACGGGATAAGAAAAAAAACGGGATTTATATATTCAGTTCAACGGAATCCTATGAACTATAATTACTAGACTCTTCAAATTTGGCATAGAAGTAGGTAATCATAATAGTGAAAAACAGTTTTAAAGATTTTCAGAAATTCCTACGGGATAAAGAAAAAACGGGATTTATCGTTTTACTGGTCGTAGAAAGCTGAAATTCGGCATATAGGTTGCTTGAGGAGTGCAGAAGAGCATTGAGAGAGGACTTTCCAAAATTCCCACGGGAACGTGAAAAAACGGGATTTTTCGTTTTACTGGTCGTAGAAAGCTGAAATTCAGCATGTAGGTTGCTTGGGAAGTGTAGAAGAGCATTAAGAGAGGACTATCCAAAATTCCCACGGGAACGGGAAAAAACGGGATTTTTCGTTTTACTGGTCGGAGAAAGCTGAAATTCGGCATGAGGTTGCTTGGGGAGTGTAGAAGAGCATTGAGAGACTTTCCAAAATTCCCACGGGAACGGGAAAAAACGGGATTTTTCGTTTTACTGGTCGTAGAAAGCTGAAATTCGGCATGAAGTTGCTTGGAGAGTGTAGAGGAGCATTTAGAGAGGACTTTCCCCGTATTAAGAAAGTATTTTCCGAAATTCTTACGGGAACGGGAAAAAACGGGATTTTGCGTTTTACCGGTTGTAAGCCAAAATTTCAAAATTCATAAGTTTATACTGTAAGTAGTCCGCAAAGGGCTCTTTAACCAACTTCAAAAAAGGAGGAGGTTATGCATTCCATTTTATGTATTTTTTTATGTAGGTATGTTCACAGATTTCTCGATCAATTGTGGACTGATTTTAAAAATTCTTTTTTTATTCGAAAGAATATAATATACTCCTGAGATGGTCCCATTGTCACGCAAGCAATCTTGCTTGCATACTTGCTTGCTTGCCTGTATGCTTGCTTGCTTTATCTTGGTTCTTTGGAATTCTCATGGTACACGCGAGCGAAGCCGCGGGCAAAAGCTAGTCTATATATATAAAAATCTAAACTGACTGACTGACTGACTGACTGTTGATATATCAACGCACAGCCCAAACCACTCGGCTGCTCTACGGTAAAAGAAAGTAACTGCAGTTTAGTAAATTTTACAGGAGAACGAAAAAACCGAAAAAACTTAATTTTAAACGTTCTATTAACTATTCCACGATTTTTTAAATGTAGTAATGTGTCAAATAATATGCTCTACTTATTGTATAACAATTTTATGACAATTTGTTTTTAGTTCTCTTTTAAATGCCAAAAAATGTTTTTCCGTAGTAAATTAATTATTTTTAAATAAATGTGTCAAGTCAAAAACAAAGTAAATACTTTTACTTTATTTTTTAATTGCAAATAAGCATATTGTTATCACAATTTTAAATTTAAATAATGAAGTAATAGTACTTACCTTGTTTTACAAGTGTTAGGGAGAATTATAAAGATTAAAAATTCTTTCTATACAGCGTATAATCATTTACTTTTTAAAATCGCTTAATAAGTAACAAGGTTAATAGGCAAACATAGGGCTGGTGGGGGGGGGGGGGCACCCGGGGGATTGCTTAGTGTGATAAGATATTAAATTATTATAGGTACCAATATACAATAAAACAATATAGGTGTAAATTTCTAATATTTTTATTGCACGAATCAATTCAAAAACACAATAAAAATAGCTATCAATTATGACTATGCCACTCTACTGATAGCAGCAATTATAAGGCACTATTAACTATAGTTATTATTAACATTGGTAACAATATTTTTTAAGTCTTATCCCTCATAATCATTATGTATATTGTTGACACATTTTATTACAAAACCAGAAATTTTAAGTAATCTACCATTTAACCCTTCTTTGCATGGTGATGGTAACTTCCATCATAACATTCACATAAATCAAATCAATTTAACTATCCGAGTAATTTCACAAATAAAATAAAAAAAACATGCAAAGAAGGGTTAATAATATTGTTATCACAATTATGTTTTCTTGTTATAAATAAATAAATAAAATAAATAAAAGAAATTTTTATTTACCAACATACAAAAAGTTACAAATTTACGAAATATAGTACTATACATTATCTAGTTTTTAAGTTAGTGTTGTGTGTGTGTGTGTGTGTGTGTGTGTGTGTGTGTGTGTGTGTGTGTGTGTGTGTGTGTGTGTGTGTGTGTGTGTGTGTGTGTGTTGTGTTGTGTTGTGTGTGTGGTGTTGTGTGTGTGTGTGTGTGTGTTTAGTTCGTGTTTTTTTTTTATATCATAATTAGGTTATATGTATATTTAATAAATATACTTAGTTATAGATGAAGTCTATTACAATTAAATTTTATTATATATGTATTATTATTCTTGTGTTATTTCTTGCGCTATCAAATCAGGAGAATTTTCATCAGTTTGCAGATTTTGCCAAAAATAACGCCGATTTTCCGGCATAAAAGGGACCAACTTTTCTATAATAGCTTGTTTTTTGCTTGGTTTAATACCCCGTCGCCCAGCTTTACGTTCCGGTAGCGTAGTTATATCGAATCTTTTCTGTAAAAAACATATTTCTTTAAATTCTGACTCTTGCATTGTTTGATAGTACAAAGCCTTCGTTCGATCCCTTTCGAAACTGAACACTTATTAAGTCTGATAAATAAAACGATTTTAAAGGATCATCTGGTTTTTTTGTTAACTGTCTTTTTTTCTTAATCCAATTAAATTTATCGTTGGCAGCGTCAATTTCTACTACAATCATGTTCTTTCTGCTATGCAAAACTACAACTTTTAGGTCATCAAAATCGTACACATTTCGGTTCTTTATCAAAGCCCTCTCGATGTTGCCATGGACACTATCGGCAGCATTGTGGGTCAAATATTTCATTGTAATTGTTTCGACTTCAGATTCTACCATATTGACAATTTGAACAAATGCTGTATACAAGAACCAATTCTTATTTTGGGCCGAGCAATTGTCAGCCCAATATATGAAATGTTTAATATCTCTTTCTCTTTTAATGAATTTATAAAACGCATCTACAATATTTCTGGCGTCTCTCTCGGAAATCTCTTCATGCCATAGCACGCAAACTGCTTTTTCACCTTACTCGTCAAGCAGAATCGGGAAATTTTGAAGAATATCCTCAATAATTTCTTCACCTGATGTGGTTGGTCTTTGAGGGCTTGTGTGCTGGACAAGACATTCTATCGAAGAAAGATCTGGCTGTCCCATTAAACAGTTCTCATGATCATTATTGTTTATAGTATCGCCCACTTCGGAGCTCGCCTCGACAATATCCGGCGGCCTAGAGGCCCTACAACAAAGCAATATACCCTCTTTGTAAATTAAAATTGAATACGTTTCGATAAATGAATATGTTGGGTGATAAAACAATCAAAACACAGGAACGACTTAGGTATTATATGTACGATTGCAATTGCAAGGTCATATTTTGCTTGATCAGGTATTGTACTAATAACTATCATCGAAATACCAATGAAATGCATCGTAATTTTCACTTTTCTACTTACCTTTGAGCTAACTGCAAAATAAACTTCGAACGTAAACTGCTACCACGCATTTCTTATTTACTTAATCTCAAGCAACTATTTCGAAACAAAACTTCTCGAAAAGTTCCGTTGAGAATGAATTTTGACAAGATCTAAATCAGATTTAGCGAAACATGACAGATTCTGTCATGTTTCGCGCGCGTAATTTTGTGACGTTACGGGGTGCGTTCTGAAAGCAACAAACAAATAAAGCAAGTGCCAAAACAGTATCTTCAAAATTTTTAAATGAAGCAGTTTAACAATATAGAAACAATGTAAATGATGCTTAAAAACGAAGTTTATTAAAATAAAATTGTAATAAGAAAGTAACTGTCATTCAAGTACTTTCTTTTTCCCTTAACATTTAGTTACTTTGTTTTTGCCGAGATAAATTGGTAATTTTGACGCTTTTTTACAATACAAAAATGAAGTAATGCTATTTACTTTTGTTTTGACTAAATCAGAGTCTCAATAAAAAACTATTTACCAAGCAAAAAACAAAGTGGATCAAATTACAACTTAAAAACAAAGTAAACGACATGCAATTACTTCATTTATGATTTGTAATTGCGTTTTACTTTATTTTTCCGTAGATATTTTGAGTCAGTGCCTGCAGTTACTTTGTTTGGTGAAAATTTATCTCTAAAACTAAGGCTCTTTTGGTGATTCCAAGAATGTAGCAACATCCGTTATCATCTAAAAGTGCCAAAAATACAAAAACACCGGTTTTGACAAAAATGTTAGTTACTTTCTTTTTCCGTAGGGCAGCCGCACTGGACCTAGAGACTTGAAATTTTGCATATAGATTCCTTATACAATGTAGGCATCCACTAAGGAAGGATTTTCGGGACTTCCCACGGGAACGGGAAAAAACGGGATTTATATATTCGATTCCGAGTGACCGTATCTCTGTAACTATAATAACTAGACTCTTCAAATTTGATACACAAGTAGGTATTACATTAGTTAAAACATTAATTTCAGGATTTTTCAAAATTCCTACGGGATAAGGAAAAAAACGGGATTTATATATTCAGTTCAACGGAATCCTATGAAATATAATTACTAGACTCTTTAAATTTGGCATAGAAGTAGGTAATTATAATAGTAAAAAACAATTTTAAGGATTTTCAGAAATTCCCACGGGATAAGGAAAAAACGGGAGTTTTCGTTTTACTGGTCGTAGAAAGCTGAAATTCGGCATGTAGGTTGCTTGAGGAGTGTAGAGGAGCCTTGAGAGACTTTCCAAAATTCCCACGGGAACGGGAAAAAACGGGATTTTTCGTTTTACTGGTCGTAGAAAGTTGAAATTCGGTATGTAGGTTGCTTGGGGAGTGTAGAGGAGCATTGAGAGAGGAATTTCCAAAATTCCCACGGGAACGGGAAAAAACGGGATTTATATATTCGATTCCGAGTGACCGTATCTCTGTAACTGAATAACTAGACTCTTCAAATTTGATACACAGGTACGTATTATATTAGTTAAAACATTAATTTCAGGATTTTTCAAAATTCTCACGGGATAAGGAAAAAAACGGGATTTATATATTCAGTTCAACGGAATCCTATGAACTGTAATTATTAGACTCTTCAAATTTGGCATAGAAGTAGGTAATTATAATAGTAAAAAACGGTTTCAAGTATTTTCGGAAATTCCCACGGGATAAGGAAAAAACGAGATTTTTCGTTTTCTGGTCCTAGTAAGCTGAAATTCGGCATGTAGGTTGCTTGGGGAGTGCAAAGGAGCCTTGAGAGAGGACTTTCTAAAATTCCTACGGGAACGGGAAAAAACGGGATTTTTCGTTTTACTGGTCGTAGAAAGTTGAAATTCGGCATGTAGGTTGCTTGGGGAGTGTAGAGGAGCATTGAAAGAGGACTTTTCAAAATTCCTACGGGAACGGGAAAAAACGGGATTTTTCGTCTTACTGGTCGTAGATAGTTGAAATTCGGCATGTAGGTTGCTCGGGGAGTTTAGAGGAGCATTAAGAGAGGACTTTCCAAAATTCCCACGGAAATGGGAAAAAACGGGTTTTTTCGTTTTACTGGTCTTAGAAAGCTGAAATTTGGCAAGTGGGTTCCTTGGGGAGTGTAGAAGAGCATTAAGAGAGGACTATCAAAAATTCCCACTGGAACGGGAAAAACGGGATTTTTCGTTTTTCTGGTCGTAGAAAGCTGACATTCGGCATGAGGTTGCTTGGGGAGTGTAGAGGAGCATTGAGAGAGAGTAGGTAGATATTGTTCCTTCTGCCCCACTGCTTCGCCCGCTTCGCTTTCGCTCCGCGGTCGTGGGTCAGAAGGAACAATACCTTTTGAGGATTACAATCTCAACCGCATTGATCGGTACGCACAACGGAACCATGCGTTGATTAGATCAACGTAAGTAAACATATTGAGGGTTAGAATCCTGCGCTCGCGTTAACCGGAACGCACAATGGTATCATGCGTTGTTCATATAACGAGCGATCACATTTACTGCACATTTTTAATAAGCTTTTCATGCTTGCAACACGCACATCGCCTGAATTAATTTTGAGGAAATATGAAATTTGTAAAACAAACACAGAGCTTGCAGTTGAATGTCGTTTGTTCAAGTCGCAATAATCGTTCTTTTCATCATGGAGAACTTTTACCTGACACAATTCGCTGTATAATTTGTGGGCCTTCTAATTGCGGAAAAACTAATTTAATTGTCGGTCTTTTACTCCATGAAAAAGGGCTCCGCTTCCTAAATGTTTATGTTTATTCAAAAACACTTTTCCAGCCTATGTATATGTGTCTAGAAAAAATATTGAATTTGGTACCAACAGTCAAATTTCATAAATATCATGAAAATGATGAAATACTAAGCCCACATGAAGCTGAAAAGAATTCAATCATTATATTTGATGACGTTGCATGTGAGAATCAAAACAACATAAGAGATTACTTTGCAATGGGAAGACATAAAAATATTGACAGCTTCTACTTGAATCAAAGCTATAGTAAAGTGCCTAAACAATTAATAAGAGATAATGCTAATTTAATAATTCTTTTTAAACAAGATGAGGTTAATTTACGTCATGTTTATGATGAACACGTCGGAACCGATATGTCTTGGTCACAGTTTCGAGAAATGTGCGCAAAAGTATGGAGCGTACCTTTTAACTATTTGGTTATAAATAAGGATTGTGCTAGAAATTCAGGATGTTATAGAATGGGATTTGATACATTTATCGTTTTGGATTAACTAAGATACTTATTGAGTCCCATTAAAAGAAACTTTTATTGCTTCATATGAGATCCTCGAGATCAGACATGGCTCCTAAAATAACCGAACAAAAAACTTAAAAAGAAAAAGTAATTCAGTCTGCTGAGGCGATCAAAAAGAAAGTGAAACTGCTTCGTGATTTGAAAACTAACAATAACATTGTATTGGAATCTGTCTTGAAACCAATAACAGATCCGCTTAATGAAATAGTTAAGAACAACGATAATAGTAATTTTAATTACTTTAACACCAACGATACTGATTTAAATGAAGATGTGTTTAAGTGGAAAAAGACAGCAAAAACATTAAAATTTAGTCCTACTACTGAAAAGAGAAGTAGTATTAATAATCAAACTATAATACCAAAATCTAATGAATTTGGTACAAACGATGATGACTACAGTCAAGATGATGATAGCGCGTCATGTGAAAGTGACAACAGGGTTGAGCTTAATTCAACAGCCAATGCGTCATTTAAGACGTCTGATTCGTATGCATCTCCTCGCGAAGACCCTGCATGGCAAAAGCAATATAACAGCGAGTCAAACATTCCTTTCGGCATACGAATAGAGCGTGACAAATTAATGCTAGGATCTAATTCAGTTTCTGTTAGCGACAAAATACTCAAAGTAAACGGGAATAGTTACAATTTAACACCGGGTTTATATAATTTGTTATTTGAGAAATTGCCAGATTTAGGTATTATTACTGAAGAGGATAAACGTTATTATAAAATGTTGTTACTAGAAACGAATGCCCACAGACGTGATTTTGACCCAAATAAACCAATAAAAAGCAACAAAGGTAAAAAATATTTTTACATTATAAAACCGCTTTTTAAATTATATAAAGAACGTTTAATAAGCGACGGAAGTACTCAAGGCAAAGGGCTACCAACAATGAAAAAAGTTAAAAGGGATGTGTCATATGTATATTGGGATAACCCAAACGAATTAGTTGAAAGATTGAAATTACTCATAGCTTCTCGTGATGCTGGCAACACCGGATTAGACAATGAAATCATATCTATAGTTGAAGAGCTGCGCGAAGCTGACTTGGTTAATTAATGATATATAAATCGTTTATTTTACTTTGAACACCAGTCGAAGCTCGAATTTGACTATAAATACCTGAAAAATAAATAACAAAAATGAACATAGACAAATTCGGGCATCATGTTCATAAACGATTGCGTGTATCTGAAGTTTCTGAATTTAAAAATAAAGCTTTGCTGCGTTCAGATAATGGTGATTTCGATTTACAATCGTCGAGATTAAAGGGGGTAGCGGATCCATCCTCACCTGATGATGCAGCAAATAAGCAGTATGTCGATCAGCTCGTTCAGAACATTTACGATAAAAACTTTGTTGGATTGGAAGTATGGAACAGCTGGACATATTTATTAACAATCTTAACAACAAACACCCGAATATTAAATTCAAGAAGGAATTAGAACAGAACAATTCGCTTAATTTCTTAGATTTAACTATTTCAAAAGTGCATAATAGACATCAATTTAAAATTTTCCATAAGCCAACGCAAACAGATACGGTTATCCCGGCTTCTTCCACACACCCATGGCTGCATAAAATGGCTGCTTTTAATTGTTACATACACAGGTTATTGGCAGTCCCTCTTTCTAAGGAAAGTTATGATTTGGAACTTAATATTATTTATCAGATTGCAATTAGTAATGGATACACCAAGAAAATGGTTGATAGTTTACTTCAAAAGAAACAGAGGCGGATAGCCAACAATCTGCTGTATGCCATTCCTCCATCAGAAACCATTGACAAATATAAAGCAAGCATTACATATGTAGGCCAGGTGTCAGAAAAGATTTATAATATTTTAAAATCCAACAATGTTAATGTAGCTTTCAAAACAAATAACACTTTGCACTCTCGCCTCTGCAATAGCAAGGAAAGAGTTCAAAGTGGGCAGAAGTCGGGTGTCTACAAACTAACATGCGATACCTGTAATAAGGTATATGTAGGGCAGACGGGACGTAATTTTGCGACTAGGTATAAGGAGCATGTTTCTTCTTTTAGGCATAGACACTCCGAGAGATCCAATTTCGCAAAACATTTACTAGAACATAACCATGATTTACCAGATTCACATACATACGACATATTACACGTTTGTGAAAAAGGATTACGTCTGAGTGTTCTAGAACAGATGGAAATAATTAGGTACAACAACAGGGGTGTTATTATCAATGAACAATTAAATTTTGCGTCATCGCCATTATTGAGGGTATTTTCTAGTAATACACGCAATCAAAGTGAAAGGGAAGGCATAAATACGGCCAACCGTTCTGAGTGAGCCCATTCTTCGACTAACCGTCGTAGGGTCAACAACCGCTGATGATGCTTCGGAGAGAAGCGAAACACGTGTCCGGGATTTGGTTTATGGTGGTGGTGGTTCTCTTGGTGGTGGGTTCAGTTACGTTTGCGTTGGTGATTTACGTTTTTTTTTTTTATGCGGAGGGAGGGTGGGTTAAATTGCATGAAAAAGCATTTTTCAGCGCAAACGTAGCTGTTTTCCACGACTTGGCCTCACTACTTAGCGGAGGAGCAACACAGGTATTCCATTTATTTTAAACATGGACCTCCGCAAAGTAACGCCTGAATCTATACAGTATTTAAAAACAGCATGCGTAGCTGATCAGGCACGTCTCTACACTAAATTAATGAAACAACATCGGGTAGCCATTCAGAACGTTTGGTTTAATCAACAATGTAAACGTTTAAATGTTGTACCTAATTATATTCATATACGCTGTAATAACACCAGTAGGGCTGCTAGGGTAGCTATCAATAGGGCACAACAAATATGGTTAAGCGAAGAATCTCGTCATTGGTTTTCGGTTAGAGATAATTTAAAATTACATCTTAAAGTATTACATTTGGAACTTGCCTACAAGTTACATAATATTGAATTTGATATTTTAGACCAAAAAGCGAGATTCTTTGCGTCGGAGGTGGTTCATAAAATGTACATAACTCAAACTCATAAATTGCGTAGGCTTGTGGAAGCAAGATCTGGTTCCTTTTTGAACAAAAATAATTCTAGGTCTTCTTATCAACACACATTCCACCCTCGTGTAAAAAATCTAACAAACATCGAATTTTTGGAAGATGAAATAAATTTATTAGAAAAAGGTTTGAAATTTAATTTATCATCAAAAATTAATCAAAAGTCGTTGGAAAATTTAGCTGTGGATTCAGAGGTCGCGATTGTTCGCAGTGGCAATAATCTTGATACAAAAACATTAGTTGCTAGTGCAATTAAGCGCTTACACATGTCTGGGGGTAGTTCAGGTTATCGGGATACGTTGTTGTTGCGAGCAATTCAACAAAAAGTGCTTGACAATAATTTGATCATTTCAAAGGCAGATAAAGGCAATTGTGTAGTCATTTTGAACAAAAATTAGTATATTGGTAAAGTAGTAGATGTCATTCAAGATGATGGTTTTTCGGTCTTGCGTAAGGACCCAACGATGGGTTTTCACAGAGACCTTAAAACTATTGTTAAAAACTCTTTGTATGTCTTTGAAACAGATTGGCAAAAAAATAGTGTTATACCTATGAATCCACGTGCTCCGATTCTTTATGGTCTTCCAAAAATTCACAAAGACAATATTCCTATTCGTCCTGTTGTTTCATATATAGGTGCACCAGCCTATGAGTTAGCTAAGAAATTAAATTTAATTATTCGAGGAAAATCATCATTTAAACCCGCGTTTTGTTTGAGAAATAGTTTAGATTTAATAGAAAGAATTAGAGACGTCAACGTGCCACATAATGCGATATTACTTTCTCTGGATGTTGATAGTTTATTTACTAATGTTCCTTATACTGAAACATTACACATCCTTGAAGGCCACTTAGAAAGACAAAAACTACATCCAGGGGAGGTTGAAGAGATAATGGCTTTGACAACAATTTGCATGAAACAAAATTATTTTAAATTTGACGGACAATATTACTTGCAGTGTGATGGCCTCGCTATGGGTTCCCCTCTTAGTCCATTAATGGCTGATATATTTATGGATCATTTCGAGGCACAGCACATTGCAGGTAATAGTAATTTACTTTATTTCTATAGGTACGTTGATGATTTAATTCTTTGTTGGATTGGAAGTATGGAACAGCTGGACATATTTATTAACAATCTTAACAACAAACACCCGAATATTAAATTCAAGAAGGAATTAGAACAGAACAATTCGCTTAATTTCTTAGATTTAACTATTTCAAAAGTGCATAATAGACATCAATTTAAAATTTTCCATAAGCCAACGCAAACAGATACGGTTATCCCGGCTTCTTCCACACACCCATGGCTGCATAAAATGGCTGCTTTTAATTATTACATACACATGTTATTGGCAGTCCCTCTTTCTAAGGAAAGTTATGATTTGGAACTTAATATTATTTATCAGATTGCAATTAGTAATGGATACACCAAGAAAATGGTTGATAGTTTACTTCAAAAGAAACAGAGGCGGATAGCCAACAATCTGCTGTATGCCATTCCTCCATCAGAAACCATTGACAAATATAAAGCAAGCATTACATATGTAGGCCAGGTGTCAGAAAAGATTTATAATATTTTAAAATCCAACAATGTTAATGTAGCTTTCAAAACAAATAACACTTTGCACTCTCGCCTCTGCAATAGCAAGGAAAGAGTTCAAAGTGGGCAGAAGTCGGGTGTCTACAAACTAACATGCGATACCTGTAATAAGGTATATGTAGGGCAGACGGGACGTAATTTTGCGACTAGGTATAAGGAGCATGTTTCTTCTTTTAGGCATAGACACTCCGAGAGATCCAATTTCGCAAAACATTTACTAGAACATAACCATGATTTACCAGATTCACATACATACGACATATTACACGTTTGTGAAAAAGGATTACGTCTGAGTGTTCTAGAACAGATGGAAATAATTAGGTACAACAACAGGGGTGTTATTATCAATGAACAATTAAATTTTGCGTCATCGCCATTATTGAGGGTATTTTCTAGTAATACACGCAATCAAAGTGAAAGGGAAGGCATAAATACGGCCAACCGTTCTGAGTGAGCCCATTCTTCGACTAACCGTCGTAGGGTCAACAACCGCTGATGATGCTTCGGAGAGAAGCGAAACACGTGTCCGGGATTTGGTTTATGGTGGTGGTGGTTCTCTTGGTGGTGGGTTCAGTTACGTTTGCGTTGGTGATTTACGTTTTTTTTTTTTTATGCGGAGGGAGGGTGGGTTAAATTGCATGAAAAAGCATTTTTCAGCGCAAACGTAGCTGTTTTGCACGACTTGGCCTCACTACTTAGCGGAGGAGCAACACAGGTATTCCATTTATTTTATTCCAACAAAATCTAAAACTAAAACAGATGTAAAAAATGCTTTTAAACAAATTATAACAGCGTCAAAACGAACACCTAGAAACTTGCAGACAGACTTTGGAAAAGAATTTTACAATGAAGAATTTCAGAGTTATGTGAATTCTTTAAAAATAAATCATTATTCCACGTATTCAATTAAAAAGGCATCTATTGTTGAAAGGGTAATAAAGACTCTTAAGACTAAACTTTTTAAATATTTTAGTTTTATTGGAAATTATAAATGGGTTGGTAAACCTTTAGATAACATAGTCGAATCTTATAATCGAACTGTGCACAGCACTACAAAATTTAGTCCGATTGATGTTAATTTTAACAATGATGTTAAAGTAAAGAAAAACATTGAAGAAAAACAATCAAAACTTTGTTTTCAATTAAATAAATTCAATGTAGGTGATTGTGTGCGTATAAGCAAGTACAAAAGCATCTTTCATAAAGGTTATACACCTAACTGGTCAACAGAGCTATTTACTATCAAACACGTGAATCACACTTGTCCTGTTACTTACTATATTGAAGACCAACGAAAAAACAGTATACTAGGTACGTTTTATGAACAAGAACTGCAAAAAACTAAGTACCCAGACGTTTACCTCATAGAAAAGGTGATCAAAAAAAGAGGGAAAAAATTGTATGTTAAGTGGTTAGGACTTAACGATAGCGAAAACAGTTGGATTGATAGAAATGCCATTGTGTGAATATATTTAAAAAAAAAATCTTGCACAAAGTCATTAACACGCGGGAAATGAAAGGAAGAGGACTTCTAAACAGTATTATTAATCACTTACCAATTGAACTTCACATACCTGGTTACAATTATTGTGGGCCTGGCACAAAATTGCATAAGCGGTTACAAAGAGGTGATAAAGGAGTTAATGAATTGGACAACGCGTGTATGCAACACGATATAGCATATGATAAATATTCTAACCTAGCAGACCGACATCGAGCAGATTTAGAACTCTATAAAATGGCTAAACAAAGATTGAATGCAAAAAGTGTTGGAAAACGAGAAAAACTTGCATCGTGGTTAGTTAGCAAAATAATGAAATCTAAAATTAAAGCTGGTGCTGGGATAAAACGTACGGCCTTATTTTATGGGGATCTGCTGCAGACTTGGAATCAATTTTTATTTTGCAAAAGAGGGCTATCAGAGCGATATATAACTTAAGGACACGCGATTCTTTAAGATCTTTTTTTAAAGAAATAGGTATCCTAACCCTGCCGTCGTTGTATATATTTGAAATAATCATGTATGTAAGAAAAAACATATGTGATTTTCCCACTAACGTCGATAAGCCAAAGGTTACTAGAAACACAGGGAAGCTTAAAGTTCCATCTTACAGACTGGCTAAAACTAAAAAGTCGTTTCTGGGAAGATGCATACGTTTTTATAATAAAATTCCGAAAACAATAACCGAACAAACTGATACAAAATTCAAATCCATTGTGAAGAAGACATTAATATCTAAGGCGTACTATAAAATTAATGACTATATCATGGACAGGGATGTTTGGAAATAATTCCGATCCGCATTGGCGATCTCTAGTCTCAAATAGCGTATCTACTGTGTTAAAAAATTTAATTGTATTAAATACTTTAGATGTATGTCATTTAATAACAATGTAGATCTGATTGAAAAAAATATACCTTGTTGAGTTTCTTGCCGGTTTCTTCTCAACAGGGTTTTTTCCGAACCGGTGGTAGATTTTTCGACGTTCATAGGAGCATCAATTTGATGCCTAAATTGAATAAAGAATTTTGACTTTGACTTTGACTTTGAAATCATTTAAACATTTTGTTTCTAAGATAGGCTCCGAGTTGAAAAAAAATAAATCTAAAAGTAAAGGTACTGCTATTAATCAAGCTCTTAGTGCCGCAAATAAAATATTTCTTAATAACAAAACGAGTAAGCTGCGAGTTCCTCGTTTGATTCCAATCCCGAAAACTGGCGGTATATTACCACTAATACCCATTTTTGCCGGACTTTCTGCGTTAGGATCATTGGCAGGAGGAGCTGCTGGGATCGCTAAAGCTGTTGGTGATTACAAAGCTGCAAGAAAAAACTTAGCTGAATCAGAACGTCATAATAAAATGATGGAATCTATTGCAATAGGAAAAGGGTTACATATTAAACCGTACAGAAGTGGAAATGGATTGTGTATAAAACGTACAAAAAACTAAATGAAAGGCTACCCAGACGCGCTCTTACAAATATTGATATTTTAAAGCATTCATCAGATATTCCTCATTTTCGCGGTGTTTACATGAGAGACAGTTTACCAAAGCGTGCAAAAAAAGTAGAATGTGCTATCATAAATTTAGATAGTTCTAAAAACCAAGGGACTCACTGGGTAGCCTATGTCAAAGATAATAATTATTGTGAATATTTCAATAGTTATGGTGACCTTCGACCACCGCTAGAATTAATAAAGTATTTGAAAAATTATAATATCTTATACAATTATAATACTTATCAAAAATTTAATACTGTTAATTGTGGACATTTATGTTTGAAATATTTAAAACATTTTTGGAATAACCGTTTAAATACCTCTGATCAATAAATAGCTTCTCATTATCATGATGTCTTTCACTTTGTCTATAACTGGATCCTCCTCTACCCTAATTACGAATCATTCACCAGCCCTTCAATTAGATGCTGAATATGAATGTGGGTTGCTATACATGTCAACATTTAACTCAATACCTAATATAGACTATAGAAACAATAAGTTTTATTATGGTGATAACGAAGTAGTAGAAATTCCTGAGGGGTCTTATGAACTTCAAGATCTCGACGATTATCTTAAAAAACACCTCCAAGGATGTACATTTACACTGACATGCAACAATAATATACTAAAGACTTCTATATTGTGTTCCAAAAACATCTATTTTAAAAAACCAAATTCAATTGGTAAGTTACTTGGTTTTGGTGAAGAAACAGTGCGAGCGAATATATTAACTGAGTCCCCATTTCCGGTATCCATTCTATCGACGACTATAGTGCGAGTTGAATGTGACATTGTGAGCGGATCATTCGTAAACGGAAAACCTAGTCATATAATTCATGAATTTGTGCCTAATGTACCTCCAGGTTACCGGATTATAGAAACACCAAAAAACGTTATCTATTTTCCTGTTACTCAAAACAGCTTAAACTCTCTTAAAATAAGAATATTGGATATAAACGATAATTTAGTGAATTTACGTGGTGAAGAGATTCAAATATATTTACATCTTAGGAAAAAATGATAGATTTTAATAAAAATTTGGTGTCGCACGAAAAAACTGTTAGTGTTCATTGTGCTATCAAGAAAAGAAGACCTAAAGATCAACTTACAAAAGAAAAAAAACAATTTTAAAAAAAAATTGGTTTATTAAAATGAGTATATTAAACTTATCCGATCCTTTTAGCGTTGATGACGCGATTGAAAGTATTGAATATCATTCGTATAAACCGTACGTATCAAGTTTCAATTTAAACGATGAAATCCGAATACCTATTAACCAACAAGATCTTTACGTACTACCATCATCAAGTACTTTATATATAGAGGGTACTATAGAAGTAATCAACAGAGAGTCAAAAGCGAAGGTGAACAGTGTTCTTTTTACAAATAACCCTATACTTCATTTATTTCAAGATATTCGATATGAGTTGAATGGGATCGAAATAGATAAAATTAAAAACGCTGGGATCACAACAACAATGAAATCTCTTGTATCATTGAATGAACACGAATCCTCGATGTCAAAGTTATGGTTCTGGGACGTTAATGGCACAAAAATTTCGCATGGAACGTTTTCTGTATCTATTCCTTTAAATAAGATTCTTGGCTTCGCAGAGGATTACAACAAAATCATTATTAACTGTAAGCATGAACTTATTCTTTTACGATCCAATACTAATTTAAATAGCGTAAAGCTGAACCCAAATGAGTATATAGATAACCTTACTATATCTAAAATAGTATGGCGTATGCCTCACATTAAGGTTTCGGATCGAGAAAGATTAGGTTTGCTCAAATGTTTAGAAAGAGATCGCGCAATTCAGTTAGCATTTAGAAACTGGGACCTGTACGAATATCCTCTCTTACCTAAAACATCAAAACATTCTTGGGCTGTCAAAACTTCCTCTCAAATTGAAAAACCTCGCTATGTTATAATTGGGTTAAAAACAAACAGAAAAAATGAATCTGACAAAGACGTGTCACGTTTCGATCATTGTAATTTGCGAGATGTTAAAGTTCATTTAAATTCGTGCTATTTTCCTTACGAAAATTTGAATACCAGTTTTTCTGCTCAAAAATTTGCTTTATTATACGAACAGTACGCCAAATTCCAACAGTCTTATTACAACCGTCGTCAAGCACCTTTGTTGAATCCTCAAGAATTTAAAGATAAAGCACCTCTGTTTGTTATCGACTGTTCACGTCAAAACGAGACCTTAAAAACGGGATCAGTAGATGTGCGCATTGAATTAGAATGTGAAGCAGATATACCTGATAATACTGCGGCTTATTGTCTTATTCTGAATGATAGTATTATAGAATATAAACCGTTGACCAATATTACAAAGAAGTTATCATAATGAATCTGAATCATCTATTCGTAGATGTTCAGGGGTTTAAAGCATCTAAAAATGAATTTATTATTAAAGAATTTGCGATCAGTACCAATGAATACACGCAAACGTTTTTAATAAAACCTCCATATTCATTTTCTACTTTATCGGAAAATGAAAAAAGTCAAGTGAAATGGATCGAGAAAAACCTTGGCATATTGTGGCGCGAGGGATATGTCGATTACAGAGAATTTAAAAGAATCATTCATAGTTATTTGACTGGTAAGATTATACTTGTAAAAGGCTTAGAAAAAATTGAATGGGTTAAAAATTTGTGTGCTGATTGCACTGTAATAGACTTGGGTGGTGAAGGCTGTCCAAATTTTCAATCTTTGTATACTATATATTGTATCGACAATAGATCGTACAACTGTATCCATCATAAAAAATCTTGCGCGTTAAAAAACGTTATATGTCTCAAAAAATGTTACTTTGATAATGAAATGTCACATGTTTTCACATTATAAGAATATTGTATGAATTAATTTTGTAAATAAAAAAGTTACTTCTACTATGATTGTTTTTTTTCTTAGCTAAATAAGGAATAAAACAACACTTTCCTTAAATAATACAACTTTATTACTTATCAGTTCAAAAATACATATTTACAAAAAGAAAAAGAAAACACTTAATAACTAACACTGTACCCACATAACTTTTTAGATATTTTGTTTATGACACTTTCAGTGCTTTCTATGATTTCATCATACCCATCGTTTGCAACATATTGTGCGTTGAGTAGTATATTTTCATTGCTTTCTTCGTTTTCTGGCATGGATCCACTTATATCAATTATCTGGATTTTTATAAGTCTGTTCCCTTTTGATGCTTCGTTATTAATTACAAATGACGGTGGATGACCTCTCAAACTTCGTTTTATTAGTTTATTTAATACTTTCCCTTTTGTTTTTTTCGTTTTAGGGTTTCCTCTTGCAGTTTTAATTTTTTTCAATAAATCACATTCTTCTTCTTCTGCTTCTTGAAATGCCTCTGACCAATCCTGTGCGTATTGTGAAAATATGATTGGTGTTGAATCTTCTGTTCCTTCCATATTCTGTGAAAAAAAAAAAAGTTATTGGTAAACGATGTTATTCTTTAACACACACTCATTAATCCATCAGTATGATAAAATGATAGTAATTAACTCCATCAGTTATTGCACGCTGTGTAATAATTTAATAATGCATACAAAGCAAGGAACCTGAAATTCTTTATGCAAACAAAATAAATTTCCAAGAAAAAATTTTTAAGTATCCGTAACACTAAAGGGGTTTTTACATACAAGTATACGAAATAAAAATGTATACTACAACATAAAAACACTAAATTATACGTGTAAGATAAACAAGCTAGAATATATCACTACTAACAAGATATAACTTACCAAATTAAAGATCGGCTTGTATTCCTTATTAAACAGTTATTTAAGTGAATGCTACTTTAGTGCTCGTACAGGTGAATAAAAATTATCTAGCAAAATCGTTAATTATATACAGTTCACAATTCCATGTATCAGCAATAAACAGCCACGCGCCGCACACCCGTTGCTAACAAATTCCATTCATGTGATCATGTTACGAGTACGTTAACATTGCTGACACAATATCATAATAGGTGTTTGACACGTGTTAAAAAATACAGGTTATGACTTGTAAATGATGAACTAATAAATTAAAGTGAATATTAAAAAATATATGTGTAGTTCTGTACTATATTGCGAATTAATTTAATTTTAAGCCGTGGAGGCCTAGTGGTTTGACCTATGGCCTCTTAAGCAGAGGGTTGTGGGTTCAAATCCAGGCTCGCACCTCTGAGTTTTTCGGTGAAGGAAAACATCGTGAGGAAACCTGCATACACCTGCGAAGAAATTCAATGGTGTGTGTGAAGTTCTCAAACCCTCTCATTCGGAGAGGAGGCCTGTGCCTTGCAGTGGGACGTATATAGGCTGGGATGACAATGTATAACCAAATATCTTAGAAGGTTCTAGCAGGCTAAGAAAATAAAAAACACATGTAAGTATCGGAAATTGTCGTTTATTTTATTTCATTACAAAACAAAAATAATATACAAATACAAATGAAGTATTGGATAAGTCAGAAACATTCATACTAACAGTTAGAAAATGTTTATTTATTGATTAATCAGAAGCAAGAACAAACATAATAATTAACATTAGAATTGTTGGCAAGCATTTAATATTAATGTCTCATTTTTTTAATACAATACGAATTACAGTACAATTAACAATAAATTTCATCTTAATAACTAATATTAAAAATTTATCATTATACTACACTATTTTACATTGCTTCCTCGCTACAAACTGTTCCCCAACAGCTACGTCTGAGCGACGCATATATATGTTAGCATGCATACTTTGATAATGAATCCGTAGAGGATTCGAAATGCTTCGGTGTTTGCGTGGTGTGTGTTAATAGTTGAGGTTAGGCATTATACATGTTTCGCTTGATGATGAAGAGAACGAAGGCTGGTTCTGCATGCTAACTTGTATATGTATTGCACAAACGTAGCTATGGGGCACAGTTTGTAGCGGAAAAGCAAGGTAAAATAGTGAAATTTATTGATATGAACCTCCTAAAAGTAACACCTGAATCAATCAATTAAATGTATCATTGACAATATTACCCAAGAATCATTACAAAGAATAATGTTTAAAAATTAAGTATTGAAATATGTCCCCAAGCTCTAGTAGTAACTTTATCGCTAGAAATCATGCGTTTGTCGTCATTAGCAGATAGTGCAATTTTGTTCACACTTTGGGTGAATATTTCATGCTTTATGGATTTAAATAATATGTTTTTCTTTTTAATTATATCTCCTTGAAGCAATGATTTTTCGTAATCAGAAATATCAAATTCGTGTATAACTGATGTTTTCACCCCTTTAGCTTTTTTTATAACATCATCAATGGTTTTAATACAATAAAGTTTAGACCGAAGACCAACAAATTCAATAATCATTTTCCCTCCCATTTCATCTTTGAAAAGACCTGGAACTTTTTTGTTTTGAATAGGTAAGTGTTGCTCATTATCGATACAATAGTTACTAGTATCAAAATAAGGTAAAAGATGTGTTTTTAAATCTTTGTAGTAGTTCTTGGTTTGTATATGATAAATAAAACTGTCCGTATCCGTGTAGCACATCTGTAGACGATTTTCATACAAGGGTTTAAATACTGAATAGTGAAAATCATACATATGACTTTTTGATAACTCTAGCACCGTGAAACCGATATATATTGGTTTGTCTAAAATAATGCGATCTGGATTTAACTGTACTGCCACTAAATTTTCAGTAAACACCGAAGCACTATGGAAATTAGGATGTGCAATTAATTTATCAGCTGTGTTTTTTTCTTAGTAAAGTTACTTTTATCACACCACTGATTAACCAATTGCACGTTAATTTTTTTCAAATTATTTTCTAGTGTCTTACCGAACAAGGAATTTATCATAACCTTGAACAGATCTTGTTCAAAGGTTGAGCTAGCTTTTTGACGTAACTTTGTATTAAGATCAATATACTGTTTTAAATAGGAATCTTGCAAAAATGTGATTGCTCTATGTATTTTTTTCAATTTTAATCCATGTTTAAGACATGTTTTAAGATGAACATAATGAATAACATAAAAGTATTTGTCATACAAGTTAGGTACGAGTTTGTAATCTTTTCCCCCTGGTGGTATACATTTTTCAGGACAAAAAGGAAAGTCATTATGATCGTTATGCTTATTTTTAGGGTAAATCAAGTCTACTTCAAGTATAAAACCATACTTAGCATCATTATCGATTTGTGTTATATCTAAAGCATCAATTTCATTTCGATCTAAAAACCTAAAGTTTGACAAAGGTAAGGACTGATACATGCTATAACCATATAAGTTGTTACAATCTATATAAACAAGGTATGAATCTGGTTGCAAAGGATCGTAACCTGGTATATACTTGTTATTAGCTTTAGAATGTCTGTGAGAGCACAAACAGACACCACCTCTAATTCCGTTCTGAATCATTGATATCATATTAAGATCGCTTATAAGCTCTAATTCAACACCTGTTTTTAACAACATTGCATCAAATGATAAACTAGGCGCTGTTAAATAAAAAGCTGGATCTAAGTCATAGTTTTGTTTACAAGTTGCTCTAAATTTTTCAAAAATATCAGTTAATAGAAGCACATCCGTTTTGAGATACAAATCTGTGTAATCACCCATATTAACGATATTAAACTCTTTCCATACTAAGCATGCATGATTATAGTCTTCTTCAGAAATATTTTCATTTGTGAGAGAACTGTAAAAATATTCTTTAGAAGGGAGAGAATCTTCTTGAAAACGATCCCAACTATCCATGTACTCATAGGGATAAACACCTTTACGTGTAAGCAATTTAAATTTGGTTGAATTTGGGAAATAGTGACGTAGATGCTCGAAATCTTCTTGTCGCATTGTTTTTGTTAATTTCTCTAAACTAGTACCCAAAAATTTAAATGAGTCTACAAAACGAAGTTGAAAGAACTCGTTCTCGATTGGGATAAACTTTGTGAAAGAAACATAATTTTCTTTAGTCTTAGGTATTATTTTTATTGAGCCTGGTGCCTCTCCTAACTTTTTTAAAAATAAATGACTATCGTACCCAGATAAATTATGAAAAAATATTGGTACAAAAGGCGGACGCTTGAACTGTAAATTGCAAATACTATGTGATGCTCCACGATAGCGACCTGTAATATGACAGTGGTCCCTTACCCTATCGGAAAAAAGAAAATTATCACAAATATAACATCGCGAAGCATTATCGAAATTTATCTTATCACAGGAATCAAATAGTATTGGTGTATTTACATTCAAAACTTTTTTTATTTCTGCTACATCTTTATAGATTGAATCTATAAACTTATCAACACAGTCAAAACCGCGATATGAAAGGTAACGATTATAACTTGAATCAACCGAACAAACAATATAATACGCGAACGCAGCAGGCGTGTGGTGTTGTAAAGTAACTGTGTTATCAGTATTGTTACTAGTACAGTCAACTCCACAGTCACATACATCAGCTTGCAGTAATAGCGATTCAAAATCAGCATAAATCACAAATGGTATATTTTGCTTGCGATCATAATTTTTAAATTTGATTACTGATCCCTTCTCAGGTAACACAGTGACTAAACCACCACACAAATGATTATCTAGTTCTTCTTCTTTATAAAAAAAAACTAAACAGATTTCACAAAAGTATAACTTGGTATGGTGTGCGGTTATTTGACTCCTAACTAGCCGAGACAAGTTTTTGATCAAACAAAAATGAGAACTACTATCGTTTTCTAGTAACAGTAGGTGTATAGTTTTTTTCCGATTATTATTTTCAGATTTATAAAGTGGGCCTACTATATTATTATTTTTTAACCCAAATATAATAAAAGCTAGCGTTGGATTATATTTTTCAAATGTTTTAATATCAGAAAATGTTACTGGAAAAGACATACCGCTAATATTAAGCACGTCATGAAAATCAGGGTAAGAAGTTACTCTCTCAGGGTGTTTTTTAGCAGGGTACAAAGCAGCTGTTACGCACCACAGAAAACAGCATTGGTCATTGTTCTGAATATTAAGACATGCTTTTTTATTTCGTATATATTTTGGTAATTCTATAAAACTTGAAGCACGTAACGGTTGGAATTTATTGATATTAATTTCCAAATGGGAATTATTTAAAAAAGCCCATCCGCTATCACGCTGTTGAAATTCTTCAACTTTTCTTTTAAAACAATTTAAAACTTCACTATACAATCGTTCAAAATCATAACTTTGGTATAAAATTTTATTTTTAGTACCAAAAGATTTAATAGATTGACTGTTATTTTTAAACAATACGAAAAGCCCATACAATTCAAAGTTAACTTTTATGCAAATATGTTTCTGCACTGAATCGTCTAAAAGCATCTTTATTTTATTGTAAATAGAGTTCATAAATGCATCAACTGAACTCGTAAAAAGTTCATTTGCGTTTGAAATTCTATACGTAGCGATACGATTACGGAATGCAGACTGTACCAATTCAATACCATCGCTAATAACTTGAGTGGAATTATTTTTTGTTTTATGTGCGTTGCTTCGGATGTGACCAACCCATGACTTTTTTTCTACAGATATACCACACGATACGCAAAACGGCATTATGAAGGGCTAAAAGTAAATCAATATCTATAATACAATTTTAACCAACACCATAACTAGCTATTATATTTTTTTTGAAAGAGTATTGGAAAAGTGAGTGGGTTCGCAGTCTTGAAAAATGGTAAAGGCTGTACCGAGGAATTTCTGAATTTGCTCCCACTCTGAAGATTTCTCCTCACACTGTAGTTTAACAACGGCTAATGCCTTTTTGTAACGCTCTAAGCCATCCAACGTTTGCGCGTCTTCAACTTTAAAGATCTTGAGGTCAATAAAAAAGTCACCTGACGTGCTTTTGATGCGTCGAGTTGAACCCGAAGACACACGGCTGGTGAATGATGATATTGTTTTGGAGCTTTTTGGAGTTGGATTAAAGACGCATTTTTCTTCTTCTCTTATGATTTGGAATATGTCCGTGTTTTTCTTCGCAACGCTGTGAACAAATATAGTATTTTGTTAAGATCTTAATATGCAATAAATCATTACCTAATTACCTTTACAATAAAACAGTACCTACCAATAGACATATTAACACTTGTTCACATATATTTTTATTAATTTTAGGGGTCTGTGGGATTTTAAAAGGAACATTAGTATATAAAATGAAGTACCTGGTTTTTTTATTGTTTTTTTTCGTTGATTCTAGTTCACTAGTGGTAGTAGATTTTCGTTTTAGAGGAGGAGTGCGTGGATCAGATTCACACCTGAAATAGATTGAACAATATATATTTACTAGCTTTTGCCCGCGGCTTCGCTCGCGTGTACCATGAGTATTACAAAGAACCAAGATATCAAGCAAGCAAGCATACAGGCAAGCAAGCAAGTATGCAAGCATGCAAGCAAGCATGCATGCACGCAAGCAAGCAAGCGTGCAAGAAAGCGTGCAAGTAAGCGAGCAAGCAAGCCCGACTAAACTTCAGGTAGATACGGTCCTTTACAGTATTTCTTTATATACAATGTTTTTCACTAATTCGGAAGCGGGCACTAAAATAACCAGGCTTGTTAATAACATAAAACCTATTATTACTTTCCCCTGTCCTGCATTAGGTATAATTCAATGTTTTCTTACCTTCTACCGAAACTTGAGTAACTGGAAGCGCTGTGTACCTACTTAGCATTGATATTATACATATTATAGTATTTTGTAAAGGTGTTGCGTGACTTAACCGCTAAGGAGTTATACCTTCCATCATCAGCTCATCTGAATAACCAGAAAGAATACAACCAAAGATCTATACGTGCATATGATATTTAAAGAAACTTCCTATAACTCCTAACCGTTAAGGAGTTTAACCTTCCATCATCAGCTCACCCGGATAACCTGAAAGAATACAACAATCGGTCTATACGTACCTATAATATTTGAAAAATTATCCTCAACTCCTAACCGTTAAGGAGATTTACCTTCCATCATCAGCTCATCAACATGAGATGATGTCTACCAGACGCAAACACTTAAATAGCTTTAGAAAATATATGAAAAACGTAATGCGTGCCTACAAAATTTGAGGGTTGCCCTCGATTTCCTTAAGATCCCGTCATCAGATCCTGATTTGGTGACAATGGGACCATCTCAGGAGTATATTGTATTCTTTCAAATAAAAAAATAATTTTTATAATCGGTCCACAATTGACCGAGAAATCGGTGAACATACCTACATAAAAAAATACATAAAGTGGAATGTATAACCTTCTTTTTTAAGTCGGTTAAAGAGCCCTTTGCGGCCTACTTACAGCATAAACTTATGCATTTTGAAATTTTAGCTTTCTACAACCAGTAAAACGCAAAATCCTGTTTTTTCCCGTTCCCGTAAGAATTTCGGGAAATGCTTTCTTAATACTCCTCTACACTCCCCAAGAAACCCACTTGCCAAATTTCAGCTTTCTATGACCAGTAAAACGAAAATTCCCGTTTTTCCCGTTCCCGTGGGAATTTTGGAAAGTTCTCTCTCAATGCTCCTCTACACTCCCCAAGCAACCAACATGCCAAATTTCAGCTTTCTACGACCAGTAAAACGAAAAATCCCGTTTTTTCCCGTTCCCGTAGGAATTTTGGAAAGTCCTCTCACAATCCTTTACACTGTCCAAGCAACCTAGATGCCAAATTTCAGCTTTCTACGACCAGTAAACGAAAAATCCCGTTTTTTCCTGTTCCCGTGGGAATTTTGGAAAGTCCTCTCTCAATCCTCTACACTTTCCAAGCAACCTAGATGCCGAATTTCAGCTTTCTACGACCAGTAAAACGAAAAATCCCGTTTTTTCCTTATCCCGTGGGAATTTCCAAAAATCCTTATAACTGTTTTTTACTATTATAATTACCTACTTCTATGCTAAATTTCAAGAGTCTAGTAATTATAGTTCATAGGATCCCGTTGAACTGAATATATAAATCCCGTTTTTTCCTTATCCCGTGCGAATTTTGAAAAATCCTGAAATTAATGTTTTAACTAATGTAATACCTACTTGTGTATCAAGTTTGAAGAGTCTAGTTATTATAGTTACTGAGATAGGGTCACTCGGAATCGAATATATAAATCCCGTTTTTTCCCGTCCCCGTGGGAATTCCCAAAAATCCTTCCTTAGTGGATGCCTACATTGTATAAGGTATCTATGTGCAAAATTTCAAGTCTCTAGATCTAGTGGTTTGGGCTGTGCGTTGATATATCAACAGTCATTTAGTTTAATTAGACATTTCAACCCCATCGCACCCCATCCAAGGAGATGGTATTTTACGTCCGCCACGTCAAATTTTAAAACCGTTGTTGTTTTCATAACCAGCGACCCGATAAACCATAGAAACAACCCCCATGTTGATTTTCAGACTTTGTTACCCCTTTTCCCCCTTTTAGGGGTTGAATTCTCAAAAAACCTGAAACACGTGTTTACTCATTTATCATTAGGAGTACTTCTGTGAAGTTTCGAATAAAATAGTCGAACGAATCTTGTTTCCCATACAAACTTTGGATCCCCGTTTCACCCCCTTAGGGAGTGAATTTTGAAAAATCCTTTCTTAGTGCACCCCTAGAACTTATAAGGAACCTACATGCCAAATTTGGAATCTCTAGGCCCAGTGGTTTGGGCTGTGCGTTGATATGTCAGTCAGTCAGTCAGTCAGTCAGTCAGTCAGTCAGTTTCTTCTTTTATATATATAGATAAGATATAGTTATATAACTAAGGTAGGTATATCATAAACACAATTGGTGAAAACCAAAACAAAAAATGGAAGTACCTTGAAGTATGCAAACTCTCACTGTTCTTCTTCTCTGATTTTTTCTTTGACACTGGTGACGAACTGCGAGAACGAAGTGAATTCACCGAGTTCGATCTAAAAAATCAAAGAGAATTAAGTTTAATCTACAAAAGTTCATCAAACAAAAGTGCAATTTTTTTTATAATTTGAGTTTGTAGAATTTAAGAAGCATAAATAAAAATTAAGTAAGTACCTGCTTTCTTTCCTATACTTTTTCGTTGATGTTGACCGCTGTTCAGATTCACGCCTGAATAAAATTAAAAAGAATTAATATAAAGTAAAATAACTATACTCTGGTATTGTCGTGAACATAATTAAAGATAACAAAAAAATTACCTTGAACTCCTGTTTGCCTTCTCTAAATTTTTCTTTGGCACCGGGGACGAACTGCGCGAACAGAATGAATATTCGGAATCGGACCTAGGAAGCACACTGAAGTTAATATTTATTATCAGAAAACGTTAAAAAGTTATGTATTTTTACTATCCACACATCATAAGGCATATACTTACATTTTAAACTGAAATAACTTTCACACCACTTCAATAGAAAAAAGAAAAAAATAGCTGCACGACTGTCCAATAAAAGAATGAATGAAAAAATAATTTGTCTGAAGCTATGTCTATTTAAACACAAAAAAATGAAGAGTTATCACTTTCAATCATAATTTTTTACTGTTTCAACTACCAAATTATGTTATTCTATTTTATGACTTGCATCACATGTATATTTTACAATAAACAAAATAAAGTAATATTGTACTTATCACGTTTTTGAATGAAAAGTAAGCGGTATCTTTGAAATAACGCGATTTCCTTTACATAATAACAAGTATCAAATGAAAACCGCTGATTCTATAATAAACTGTAGAATATGCAATAAAAATTTAGGTCACAACGTTAACTATCTTATTACCCGATTGTCGAAGGAGGGTTATGTTTTTCGAGCGTAAGTATGTATATGTATCTCTAATTCTTTGACACGCACTATAGCCTAAAGCGTTTGTTGGATTTAGCCATATCTTATGTTTAGTACAACGTGTATCGGTTGCGTATATCTGATTGTATCCCTCTCAATTTTATCTAAGAGGACGAATCTGATGACGATGATGATGATGATGATTGTACATTCGATCTTTTGAATGTTCAAGTATTAAATTTCAACCAGGGTTCCTTAAAGTAAAAAAAACCTTAGCTGTTATCATTTTCCATGAGTATATTTATTATTGTTCACAGCGTATTGCACGCATTAAAATTAACAGATTTCCTGATCCAAGCAATATGAAGCGTTCTTTCGACACGTCTCCATAGTAACAACGACATTAAACACTCATAGAGTCATGAGACACATGTACCTCATGGGTGTACCAATAAAGTCATACATGAGGTGCATGTACCTCATAGGACTGGGTACCTGTTAATTAATTTATACGGAACGCTGATCGATAAAGGTTGATTAAAATAGCATTGAAAATGTGAGTATCACATTCATATTTGCTTGCGTTCACTTATTTCAAACAGGGTTCCTTACAGCGTAAAAAACCTTTGATGTTATTAGTAAATTGTACGATTAATCATACTAAATAAAATCATCATACATTTCTGCGAAGTAGTAAGCTCAAGGATTTATTTTAAGGCCTAAATTAAATCACTAGTTACAGATCTATGTATATTTATTAATGAAATCTGGTTCCAAAGATTGAGTAGCTAATATGATTAAAAATCTAGTATTCCTCACGTTTGAAGCGACATTTATTAATGTATCTATACGGTAAACTCCTAGATTCAGTCATCATCATAATCGCGATCTATATACGTCTCACTACAGGTCACAGACCTCCAATCATAAACTTGACTTCATGATAACCATTTATGAATGGAGACTTGTATGATACTCCAAATGCCAATATCTTCAAAGATTAAATAGTTTATTTGATTCAAATCTAGTATTTCCCACATTTAAAGCAATATTAATTAATTAATGTACACGGAACCCTAACCCGATGTCAATATTCATTTTAATTGTTTACAGATTGCAAGTGAGCAATGCACGTGCGACTAATTACCTGAACTTGAAACCATCGTATAGAATAATTAATCAGATTGTGCACAATATTTAGTACTGACTATAACATGATCAATGATTTAAATCACTTTTTCTCAAACATGCTTTGAAATGTATGCGTTAATGTCACGAAATGAAGCCATGAAGTTTGTTGTTTATGGCTCCCTACATTACTTCTTGGCCTAGGCCATAAAAGTAAGTATGAAAAACCATTATTGTCCGCTGCTGTAACTTTTTAAATTTGCTTACTAACACTAAACTGACAAAGGAAAAGTTACATACAGCCAACTTACGGCATTAAAAAAATCTATCTTCTTTTATTTCTATAAAACCGCCTAAACTACTGGTGATGGATGGATGGATGTATGGATGTATGGATGGATGTATGGATATATGGATGTATGGATGTATGGATGTACGGATGGATGTATGGATGTATGGATGGATGTATGGAAGGATGGATGTATGGATGGATGGATGGATGTATGGATGGATGGATGTATGGATGTATGGATGTATGGATGGATGTATGGATGTATGGATGGATGGATGTATGGATGGATGTATAGATGTATGGATGGATGTATGGATGGATGGATGGATGGATGGATGGATGGATGGATGTATGGATGGATGGATGTATGGATGGATGTATGGATGGATGGATGGATGGATGGATGTATGGATAGATGGATGTATGGATCGATGGATGTATGGATGTATGGATGGATGTATGGATGGATGGATGGATGGATGGATGTATGGATGGATGGATGCATGGATGGATGTATGGATGGATGTATGGATGGATGTATGGATGGATGTATGGATGGATGTATGGGTGGATGTATGGATGGATGTATGGATGGATGTATGTATGGATGGATGGATGGATGGATGGACGGATGGATGGATGATGATGATGATGATGATGATGATGATGATGATGATGATGATGATGATGCATGTTTGAGAAAAACTCTATACAATCCTCGGCCGGAAGAGGGATTGCTGGACTCGTTTTATCCGGCCTCGTCTACGACTCGGCCGTATACCCCAAATCTCGTCCATCAATCCCTTACTTCACGGCCTCTGCAGTAATGTACTATTAACTCTCTCAAAGTTTAATGCCTTTTGTGATATATAAAACGAATATTTTATATTTAGTATTATGACAACCTACGTACTCTAAAATTAATTGTATTTTAAATGTTTTAGGATTAATTTTAAAACAATACAATAACACTTTATTGTACACCAAATAATAAACAGTTCAGAACATTAAGAAAATGAGTGAAATTAATATGTATGTTGTTAATTAACCAATGTACACATACAAGTTTAAAAATCTCTCAGAGGTTTCAAGCTGTTAGGTAGAAACTGATTCCATGTTTATTTTATTTAATCTTAGTTTTGATCATATTACTAGTATTAAACTGTTTGTGATTAAAGCTTTATAGGCATATGTGAGATATTTTGCATTGGAAATTAAACTTAGTGCATCTTATTTCATGGTTTGTCTTTGTAGTTGACGAATTGTAGTAACTACCTTTAAGATTTCAACAAAACAGGTGTGTACATCACAGCACGTCATATCTACGTCACATGATTTAACCAATCACAAGCGCTGTTCTACATCACGCTAACGAAGTTTTTAGTTTGATTCATATAAATAAAAGTTCCATTGTTTTAGCTGTTGGAGAATCTGCGTCTACAAGCGAGCGTTAGATGCGGTGACTCCATACCACTTCATGTCAAAGGGTTTGGCTAACTCTGCGACTGTCTTGGTATAAGCGGTGGCTTATTATCGTACCTCTTGGTTGGTTTTAATAACTCCAAAAAGAGTGGGCCATTTGGGTACGGTATGACACAAACCTTAAGCGGCGGCTTATTACCATAGTGATGGTATGACGCACTCGGTAATCCAATGCTATATGCGCTCGGTAGCACTTGGAGAACCCCTCACACTCCTCACGTTGAAGAGCTTAGCCAACTCATCACGTAGGAGTGTGCCAAACACCATAACGATCCGAGGTCTAATCCCATTAATCGGGTATGATTTAAGCGTGAGAGTTATGAGAACCCTTGATAATCCAGATACCGGTTACTCGTGGAGAGTCGAGGGTTCTGGTGTGTACATGAGTTCTTGTGCACACTGTGTTAAGCCTTTTGCTTTTTTTTTCCTAAAAAAAATTACGTTGAGCGATGGTGAACGGAACAAAAAACATAGACAAAAAGAAAAAATATGAAGAATATGGTAAAACGGAATAACGCATAAACTTTGTGTTAATCAACGGAAAGCGCACGATCATTGAGCGTTCTGGTTAACGCGAGCGCAGGATTCTAACTCGATATGTTTACTTACGTTGATCTAATCAACGCATGGTTCCGTTGTGCGTACCGATCAATGCGGTTGAGATTGTAATCCTCAAAAGGTATTGTTCCTTCTGACCCACGACCGCGGAGCGAAAGCGAAGCGGGCGAAGCAGTGGGGCAGAAGGAACAATATCTACCTACTAGAGAGGACTTTCCAAATTTCCCACGGGAACGGGAAAAACGGGATTTTTCGTTATACTGTTCGTAGAAAGCTGAAATTTGGCAAGTTGGTAGGTTTTTTGGGGAGTGTCTACGCTATTCTTGATCTATATTAATGACCTATGCGGCTTAAAAATAAGAAATTCTTAAATTATAACATTCGCTGACGACACAGTTATCCTTTTTCATGACAAAAATTGGCCTCAGATAAACAAAACGGCACAGGAAGGATTTGAGGTGGTAACTGATTGGTTGAACTATAATCTACTTACTCTCAATATCTTGAAAACCAAATACATTAATTTTAGTATTCGCAATACTACTCAACCAAAACCTGGAACCATATTGGTCAAAGTCCACTCCTGTACTCAAAAGTCTGACTGCACCTGCGTCGCAATTGAAAATGCTGACTATATTAAATATTTGGGTATAGAATTGGACAAAAATCTCAACTGGAATAAACATATTACAAATTTAACGTGTAGAGTAAGAAAACTAATTTATATATTTCGAAACCTTCGATTTATCTGTGATAGTAAGTTGTTAATTACAATATACCTTGCACTATGTCAATCAATTGCAACTTACTGTATAATAGCCTGGGGAGGAGCTTCAAAAACTATTTTGTTACCACTTGAACGTGCCCAGCGGGCCGTTCTTAAAGTTATGACATTTAAGTACTATAGATATCCAACACAAACCCTGTATAAAGATACTTCAGTGCTCACAATAAGGCAATTATTTCTCAAAAACATAGTACTTGATCAACATCGTAGAAATGCCGACTTTTCTTCATCTCGTCGAAGACAAGATTTAGTTTACTCTATTCCAAAATGCAAGACAGCTTTCTCTCATAAATTTCAGACCTTTCTAGGACCCTTAATTTACAATCGTATTAGCAGGAATCTTAACATGCGGAATATGAGTTTCTATCAATTAAAGAAAGCCCTAAGTAAATTTCTGAATGCACTTAATTATGAAGATACTGAAAAACTTTTGAATAAAATGGCTTAATTAATACACACACACATACACGCACGCACGCAAGTACACCAACGCCCACCTACACACACAACAAGTACACAAACACATACACACACATAGACATACACATTTAAACACACACACACACACACACACACACACACACACACACACACACACACACACACACACACTCGCATATACAGAGTTCAAATAATCATGCACTAAACCTTCTTACTTACTATTTAATTTTTAAGATAATATATTGTTACTAAGTGATATTTTTTTTTTGTTTAGATAGCAAACATCGAAATGCATTTGTAAATTTTGCATATACTACTAACATTCACATTTACATACTGCTGCTACTTAATACCCTCTACTTTTTAGTTATGTTACATTTCGATTTCTCAATCGTACTTTGATCCACACATTGATACTTAATAAACTTCACGATTACGAATGACTGATCTTACTTCACCGTGATACAGTTTATACTAGTACGGGGAGTAAAATTAATCATTAATTACTACAAGTATAAACCTTCAACTTACCTACCACCTTTAGTATTAAGGTTAAAAAATGTACTTACTGTAATTTGTAAAATGTTTGTTGTTGTTGGTGAAATAAAGTTATTATTATTATGTTGGTACGGATTTCCGATCACGGGCCCATGGGGACCCGGTCATTTGAAAGGCATTCATGGGGCCGAAGCGAACATGAAGAGGCCTTTGGTACCATATAATATAAATGAGATGGGCGCAACTATGGAGGTCTATCCCCTAATACACCATATTATTATTATTATTATTATTATTATTATTTTCCGAAATACTTACGGGAACGGGAATAAACGGGATTTTGCGTTTTACTGGTTGTAAGATAAAATTTCAAAATTCATAAGTTTATACTGTAAGAAGGCCGCAAAGGGCTCTTTAACCGACTTCAAAAAAAGGAGGAGGTTATGCATTCCATTTTATGTATTTTTTTATGTAGGTATGTTCACCGATTTCTCGGTCAATTGTGGACCGATTTTAAAAATTATTTTTTTATTCGAAAGAATATAATATACTCCTGAGATGGTCCCATTGTCACGCAAGCAATATTGCTTGCATGCTTGCTTGCTTGCCTGTATGCTTACTTGCTTGATATCTTGGTTCTTTGGAATTCTCATGGTACACGCGAGCGAAGCCGCGGGCAAAAGCTAGTCAATATATATAAAAGAAGAAACTGACTGACTGACTGACTGACTGACTGACATATCAACGCACAGCCCAAACCACTGGGCATAGAGATTCCAAATTTGGCATGTAGGTTCCTTATAAGGTCTAGGGGTGCACTAAGAAAGGATTTTTCAAAATTCACTCCCTAAGGGGGTGAAACGGGGGTCCAAAGTTTGTATGGGGAAACAACATTCGTTCGACTATTTTATTCGAAACTTCACAGAAGTACTCCTAATGATAAATGAGTAAACACGTCTTTCAGGTTTTTTGAGAATTCAACCCCTAAAAGGGGGAAAAGGGGTAACAAAGTCTGAAAATCAACATGGGTGTTGTTTCTATGGTTTATCGGGTCGCTGGTTATGAAAACAACAACGGTTTTAAAATCCGACGTGGCAGACGTAAAATACCATCTCCCTGGATGGGGTGCGATGGGGTTGAAATGTCTAATTAAACTAAATGACTGTTGATATATCAACGCACAGCCCAAACCAGTGGACCTAGAGACTTGAAATTTTGCACATAGATACCTTATACAATGTAGGCATCCACTAAGGAAGGATTTTTGGGAATTCCCACGGGGACGGGAAAAAACGGGATTTATATATTCGATTCCGAGTGACCCTATCTCAGTAACTATAATAACTAGACTCTTCAAACTTGATACAAAAGTAGGTATTACATTAGTTAAAACATTTATTTCAGGATTTTTCAAAATTCCCACGGGATAAGGAAAAAACGGGATTTATATATTCAGTTCAACGGGATCCTATGAACTATAATTACTAGACTCTTGAAATTGGGCATAGAAGTAGGTAATTATAATAGTAAAAAACAGTTTTAAGGATTTTTGGAAATTCCTACGGGATAAGGAAAAAACGGGATTTTTCGTTTTACTGGTCGTAGAAAGCTGAAATTCGGCATCTAGGTTGCTTGGAGAGTGTAGAGGATTGAGAGAGAGAGGACTTTCCAAAATTCCCACGGGAACGGGAAAAAACGGGATTTTTCGTTTTACTGGTCGTAGAAAGCTGATTCGGCATCTAGGTTGCATGGCGAGTGTAGAGGAGGATTAAGAGAGGACTTTCCAAAATTGCCATGGGATCGGGAAAAACGGGATTTTTCGTTTTACTGGTCGTAGAAAGCTGAAATTCGGCATGTTGGTTGCTTGGGGAGTGTAGAGGAGCATTGAGAGAGAACTTTCCAAAATTCCCACAGGAACGGGAAAAACGGGATTTTTCGTTTTACTGGTCATAGAAAGCTGAAATTTGGCAAGTGGGTTCCTTGGGGAATGTAGGGGAGCATTAAGAAAGCATTTCGCGAAATTCTGACGGGAACGGGAAAAAACGGAATTTTGCGTTTTACTGGTTGTAGAAAGCTAAAATTTCAAAATTCATAAGTTTATACTGTAAGTAGGCCGCAAAGGGCTCTTTAATCGACTTAAAAAAAGGAGGTTATGCATTCCACTTTATGTATTTTTTTATGTAGGTATGTTCACCGATTTCTCGGTCAATTGTGGACTGATTATAAAAATTATTTTTTTATTCGAAAGAATACAATATACTCCTGATCCCATTGTCACTAAATGACGGGATCTCAAGGAAATCGAGGGCAACCCTCAAATTTTGTAGGCACGCATTACGTTTTTCATATATTTTCTCAAGCTATTTAAGTGTTTGCGTCTGGTAGACATCATCTCATGTTGATGAGCTGATGATGGAAGGTAAATCTCCTTAACGGTTAGGAGTTATAGGAAGTTTCTTTAAATATCATATGCACGTACAGATCTTTAGTTGTATTCTTTCTGGTTATTCAGATGAGCTGATGATGGAAGGTATATGTAATGTATGTAAGCCGTTGTATTACCTTTCACCAGTCAGTAATAAACGGACCGTGCATCTAACTTGTCGTTTTATTACAAACATCTCACTGGCGACGATCTACCCGCGCGTCTTAAAAAAATAAATAAAGTTAGTGTTAAAAATCAAATTAAGATGTCTGGGTTCATTGGCAATATTAACGTTTTTGACCACAATAACCAAGACTGGACAATTTTTTACGGACGTTTGGAGCAATTCATTAAGTTGAACGACGTTGCGGACGTAAGAAGGGGTCCGTTATTACTCACGCACCTGTCTGATGATTCGTATCAGTTGGCAAAGAATCTGGTTCACCCGAAGAAATTAGAAGACGTCGGATTCGTTGACTTGGTGAACGCACTAAGTAGACACTTCTCCCCCGAGAGGTGTACGTTTGCGGACAGAGAGAAGTTCTTCGAGGCCAGAAGAGCGGTGGGAGAAAGCGTCGAGGAATGGGCAGTACGCGTAAGGGGGCTCGCTGTGCATTGTGATTTTGGCAGTGCATTGGACATGCTCATAACGAACCGATTCGTGTTGGGCATGAATGTCGGACCTGAACGAGACCGTCTGTTGGAGCAGAACGCGGCCACACTCACGTTTGCTAAGGCGCTGGAAGTGGCGCAGCAGGCGGCATACGCGCGCAAGGCCCGGGCGATGGCCGCGGGCCCCCCGGCCGTGCAGGTCAAGGAGGAGCCGGTGTATCGCATGCGCGCGCCCGCCGCCGCCGCCGCCGCCGAGCGCGAGCGCGTGCCGCGCCGGTGCGGCGTGTGCGGCATGAGGAGCCACGAAGCGGATAAGTGTCGGTACAAAAACTACCGTTGCCAAGTATGTGGTGTAAAAGGTCATCTAAAGAAGGTATGCAAGAAAGTGCCGGAAAATTCTCGTGTGAACAAATTTAAGTGTCGATCCTGAGTTTTCCGATGGCAGTGAATGTAGAAACTGCAAGGAATGTGAACTTTTTAATTTGAGGTATGTTGAACATTCTCCAATATTATTGTCGGTACACATAGCTCATATTAAATTGCAAATGGAACTCGATTCTGGTTCAGGGACGACCGTTATTTCAAATAAATTTTATCATCAATGTTTTCCTAATCATGCCTTAAAAAAATGTAAGTTGAAATTTTGCCTGTACAATGGTCATAAAATCTCTCCTTTAGGATATTTTGAAGCAAATGTCAGGTATTTAAATAACTGTCATCAACTTAAAATTTATGTCGTTGATAATGGCGGTCCGCCTCTCCTAGGCCGAGATTTTATGGCCAAATTTAATTTAGGCCTTATGTCGTTGAACAATAGTTTAAGGTGCCATGTTCCTAACCAGTGTCTTGATGAAGTGTCGCAATTGGTGAATATGTATACCGATTTATTTAGCAATGAATTGGGGCGGTTCAATAAATTTAAAGTTCAGTTAAAGTTAAAAGAAAGTACTACCCCAAAATTTTTCAAACCGCGTTCTATTCCTTTCGCGTTAAAAAGCCGAGTCGAAGAGGAAATTGATAGATTGGTAGGTCTAGGAATACTTGTTCCAGTAAATTTTTCTAGATACGCGACCCCAATAGTGCCTGTTCTAAAGCAAGACGGAACCGTAAAAATAGCGGGTGACTATTCTATAACGCTAAACAAAGATATGGAAATTGATAAATATCCAATGCCTCGTATAGAGGAAGTGCTGGCTAATTTGGGAAACGGTGAACATTATTCAAAAATTGACTTAAGTAATGCCTATAATCAATTTGAGTTATCACCAGAGTCTCAAGACCTCACCACGATTAGCACTACAAAAGGGTTATTTAAGTATACTAGACTTGTTTACGGATTGGCTAGCGCTCCCGCTATTTTTCAACGAACGATGGAGGCACTTTTAGTAGGTATCGAAGGAGTCAGCTGTTGGCTCGACGACGTGTGCGTAACGGGACCGACTAAACAGATTCATTTAGACCGACTTCGTGAGGTATTAACGAGGTTTAGAGACGCGGGTCTGAAGTTACATAAAGAAAAATGTGTTTTTTTTTCAAAACGATGTCACTTATCTGGGATACGTTATTGATAAAAATGGACTGAGGGCTTGCTCAAAAAAAAGTCGAAGCAATCGTTAAGGCTCCTCGTCCATCTAATATTACGGAGGTTAAAAGATTTCTGGGCTTAGTAAACTACTACCGTAATTTCGTCCCTAACGCGTCCTCGCGGTTGAGTCCGTTACACGAATTGTTGCGGGCGGGGGCGGCATGGGAGTGGGGCGAGCGGCACGAGCGCGCGTTCCAGAGCGTCAAGCGCGAGCTGGCGTCGGAGACGGTGCTGGCACACTTCGACCCCGCGGCGCAGCTGGTGCTGACGGTGGACGCCGGGCCCGCGGGGCTGGGCGCCGTGCTGGCGGCGCGCGCGCCCGACCGCTCTGAGCGCCCCCTGGCGTTCGCCTCGCGCTCGCTTTCGGTTAGTGAACGGAATTACAGCCAGATCCAGAAGGAAGCGACCGCTATTGTATACGGAGTTAAATACTTTCATCAATATTTGTATGGACGTCAAGTGCCTTTTATATTACGTACCGATCATCGACCTTTGTTATCGATTTTTGGTAAGAAAAACGGGATATCTGTGATGGCAGCGTCTCGTTTGCAAAGGTATGCTATAATTTTGTCCGCATATAATTATTCTATTGAATACATAAATAGCGACAAAAACACGGTAGCTGACTATTTTTCTCGCGCGACAACGAGCGACGACTCAGGCAGCGAGAGCGGTCGAGCGGACCGGTCGGGCCACGAAGATGATTTATCATTTTTAAAGTTTTTAGACGCTAACATCGCGCCAATAACATTCGAGGACATAAAAAAAGCTACAGCCGTTGATAAATCTTTACAAACCGTTATCAAGTACATGAACCGAGGGTGGCCACGAGTAGTAAAATGTCCGTCAATTGCGCCTTATTTTTATTGTAAAACTGATTTAGAAACTGAGGATGGATGTCTATCCGAGTTTTGGCTGTTTTGCTTTCTTCAAAAATAGCCTGGCGTCCGAAATTTTATTTGTCATTTCTAATTAGACTTACCATTTTATTTGTATACTTTCACACTACAACCAATCAAAATTAAAAATATTACAATTGGCTAAGCGAATTGCACTCAGGTCATTTCGGTATCGTTAAAACGAAAAGCATAGCCAGGGGAAAACTTTGGTGGCCATCGATAGATAGTGATATAACTAGGTATATAGGGTCATGTGCAGCGTGCTGCGCGACGCAGGCGGCGCCGGCGCGGGCGGCGCCCAAGGCCTGGCCGCGCCCGCCCGGCGCCTGGCAGCGTCTGCACATCGACTACATGACGATCGCCAATCGGGATTATCTAATACTCGTAGACGCTTACACTAAATGGTTGGAATGCATTCACATGAATTGCGGCACTTCTACTCGCGCACTGATAAACAAACTAAAATATTTGTTTTCCAGATTCGGCATACCGCAAGTGCTGGTTTCGGACAATGATGTAAAAATAAATTCCACAGAATTTAATTTATTTTGTAGCAACAATGGCATTAGACATGTGACGTCACCTATTTACCATCCAATCAGCAACGGGCAGGCAGAAATTTGTGTCCGCATTTGTAAAAAATTATTAAATGTCTATTTAAACAACATGATTCTAGTGCTATTGTTGAAGAAAAGTTACTGGGAATTTTATTCGAATACCGAAACACTGTGCATTGCACCACCGGAGCGTCGCCGGCTAAACTCATGTTTGGCCGTGAACTAAGGTCACGGTTAGATTTGATTTTGCCCAGGTGCCGAGCAGAAACTCCAGACATGCCACCATCTCAACCAGCCGATTGTAGAAAATTTGTTACAGGCGATCGCGTCTGGTTGAAATGGTACATTGCAAAAAAAAATGTTTGGACTTTAGGCATTATCCGAGATACGATAGGTAATCGTATGTATAATGTGTATGTTAGCGATTATAATGTTATCTGTCGGCGTCATATAGACCAAATTAGAAAATATACTGGCGAACTAATCGTTCAGGGTGGTCAAACCCCTCTAGTGAATGTGCTGCCGCGGCCGTCGTCACCGCCGCCCGCGCCCCCCGCGCCCCCGCCGCTCTCTCCGATGCCGTCATCGCCATCGCTCATTATTAGCAATGAGGCCGATAATGTTGGGCAAGCAGTGGAAGAGAGTGGTACAGAGGGCAATGAGGAGGAGGAGGAGTGGGCTGAGGCGCGGGAGCTGCCGGCGGGCGGCCCCGGCGGGCTCGGCGCGAGCGAGCCGCGCGCGGCGGCGGAGGCCCCGGCCGCGGCAGGTGCCGAAGGCGAACATGTACAATCGTCTCGCGCACGAAATATCTTATTGCGACCTAGAGATAATAAAGTAAATTATAAACAATATTTTTAATAATAGATGTAAAATGTTAATATGTTTTGTGTTTATCTCCAGGGCTTCAAATAATGCTGGAGGAGTGTAATGTATGTAAGCCGTTGTATTACCTTTCACCAGTCAGTAATAAACGGACCGTGCATCTAACTTGTCGTTTTATTACAAACATCTCAGTATAACTCCTTAGCGGTTAGGTCACACAACACCTGTACAAAATACTATAATATGTATAATATCAATGCTAAGTATGTACACAGCGCTTCCAGTTACTCAAGTTTCCGTAGAAGGTAAGAAAACATTGAATTATACCCAATGCAGGACAGGGGAAAGTAATAATAGGTTTTATATTAATAACAAGCCTGGTTATTTTAGTGCCCGCTTCCGAATTAGTGAAAAACATTGTATATAAAGAAATACTGTAAAGGACCGTATCTACCTGAAGTTTAGTCGGGCTTGCTTGCACGCTTGCTTGCACGCTTACTTGCACGCTTTCTTGCACGCTTGCTTGCTTACGTGCATGCTTGCTTGCTTGATATCTCAGTACTCATGGTACACGCGAGCGAAGCCGCGGGCAAAAGCTAGTCTATATATATAAAAGAAGAAACTGACTGAATGACTGACATATCAACGCACAGCCCAAACCGCTGGGCCTAGAGATTCCAAATTTGGCATGTAGGTTCCTTATAAGGTCTAGGGGTGCACTAAGAAAGGATTTTTCAAAATTTACTCCCTAAGGGGGTGAAAAGGGGGTCCAAAGTTTGTATGGGGAAACAAGATTAGTTCGACTATTTTATTCGAAACTTCACAGAAGTACTCCTAATGGTAAATGAGTAAATACGTGTTTCAGGTTTTTTGAGAATTCAAACCCTAAAAGGGGGGAAAGGGGTAACAAAGTCTGAAAATCAACATGGGTGTTGTTTCTATGGTTTATCGGGTCGCTGGTTATGAAAACAACAACGGTTTTAAAATCCGATGTGGCGGACGTAAAATACCATCTCCCTGGATGGGGTTGAAATGTCTAATTAAACTAAATGACTGTTGATATATCATCGCACAGCCCAAACCACTGGACCTAGAGACTTGAAATTTTGCACATAGATACCTTATACAATTTAGGCATCCAGGATTTTTGGGAATTCCCACGGGGATGGGAAAAAACGGGATTTATATATTCGATTCCGAGTGACCCTATCTCATTAACTATAATAACTAGACTCTTCAAACTTGATACACAAGTAGGTGTTACATTAGTTAAAACATTAATTTCAGGATTTTTCAAAATTCCCACGGGATAAGGAAAAAACGGGATTTATATATTCAGTTCAACGGGATCCTATGAACTATAATTACTAGACTCTTGAAATTTGGCATAGAAGTAGGTAATTATAATAGTAAAAAATTGTTTTAAGGATTTTCGGAAATTCCCACGGGATAAGGTAAAAACGGGATTTTTCGCTTTACTGGTCGTAGAAAGCAGAAATTCGGCATCTAGGTTGCTTGGAGAGTGTAGAGGAGGATTAATAGAGGACTTTCCAAAATTCCCACGGGAACGGGAAAAAACGGGATTTTTCGTTTTACTGGTCGTAGAAAGCTGAAATTCGGCATCTAGGTTGCTTGGAGAGTGTAGAGGAGGATTAAGAGAGGACTTTTCAAAATTCCCACGGGAACGGGAAAAAACGGGATTTTTCGTTTTACTGGTCGTAGAAAGCTTAAATTTGGCATAAAGGTTGCTTGGGAAGTGTAGAAGAGCATTAAGGGAGGACTATACAAAATTCCCACGGGAACGAGAAAAACGGGATTATTCATTTTACTGGTCGTAGAAAGCTGAAATTCGGCATGAGGTTGCTTGGGGAGTGTAGAGGAGCATAGAGAAAGGACTTTCCAAAATTCCTACGGGAACGGGAAAAAACGGGATTTTTCGTTTTACTGGCCGTAGAAAGCTGAAATTTGGCAAGTGGGTTTCTTGGGGAGTGTAGGGGAGTATTAAGAAAGAATTTCCCGAAATTCTTGCGGGAACGGGAAATTACGGGATTTTGCGTTTTACTGATTGTAAGCTAAAATTTCAAAATTCATAAGTTTATACTGTAAGTAGGCCGCAAAGAGCTCTTTAACCGACTTCAAAAAAAGGAGGAGGTCATGCATTCCACTTTATGTATTTTTTTTATGTATGTTCACCGATTTCTCGGTCAATTGTGGACCGGTTTTAAAAATTATTTTTTATTCGAAAGAATATAATATACTACTGAGATGGTCCCATTGTCACGCAAGCAAGCAAGCGTGCATGCATGCTTGCATCTTGCTTGCATGCTTGCTTGCTTGCCTGTATGCTTGCTTGCTTGATATCTTGGTGCTTTGGAATTCTCATGGTACACGCGAGCGAAGCCGCGGGCAAAAGCTAGTATGTATTATATAAGTGACACTAAAAAAAGAAGAATTCTTAAAAAATTAGCTTTCCGTAACGCTGACTATCATCAGTTTACGTCCACTTGGTTAGAAGTAATTGGCAAAAATGTGTCTTTTATTTTTCCTGAAAAGTTACGTTTTTGCGATTATCATTTTATTCGCCGGAGGCGGCGATGCGACATTTCATTATCAAAGTAACATTTTTTGAGACATATAACGTTTTTTAACGCGCAAGATTTTTTATGATGGACACAGTTGTACGATCTACTGTCGATACAATATATAGTATACAAAGATAGAAAATTTGGACAGCCTTCATCATTCAAACACACCTGAATACATAAGGTCGCGGGTGAGCAAAGTAATTGTTTTAGTTCACTATTTTTTTATTAATTATTTGATAATAATATGATTGTAATAAAGATTTATTATTAAAGGCGTGAAGGAAATTAAAGAAATGATGTAAAATGCTTTTTAAATAACAATTATTTACGACCAGAGACGACCAGTTGTAGAGAGACGACCAGATGGCCTAGTGGTTAGAGAACCTGACTACGAAGCTTGAAGTAGGTCCCGGGTTCGATTCCCGCGTCGGGGCAGATATTTGTATAAAAAATACGAATGTTTGTTCTCGGGTCTTGGGTGTTTAATATGTATTTAAGTATGTATCTATCTATATAAGTATGTTTATCCGTTGCCTAGTACCCATAACACAAGCTTTCCTTAGCTTACTTTGGGACTAGGTCAATTGGTGTGAATTGTCCCGTGATATTTATTTATTTTATTCAAGTAGAAAATACATGCATATTATTATTACGGAAAACTCTTATCAACCCGAACGCAACGCGATAAGCGATTGCGCGAAACAACCTGAACGCAACGCAAAACGCGTTGACAACCCAACTCCGTTAGCAATGCGCGCCTGATCATGGTTTGCGGGCAAATTTTAGCTCGCATCGAACTTGGTAGGCGTCGATACTTAAAACTCAAGATCGTTAATCGAATCGAATCGTAGATTTAAAGTAAAGTAACCTCATCGAGTTTGGTTGTAACGGTTCAGAAAAATATAATTGCGCACTCTACTCCACACTAGTTTACATTCGGGGAAGCTGAACGGAATGATAAACGCAACGCCCGATTAGTCAATCCGTCAGACCGAACGCGTGGTGTGTTGAACTAGCAACTGCAATCAAAAGGTTTTAAACGGAACGCTTCCGTGATGAAAATGAATGATTGATTCCAAAGAACGCAATCGAAGTGGTTTTTAAACCGAAGACTGAACGGAACGCTGAACGGGATGCCTCATAGGTACTCTTAACGCGAACGCAATCGAAGTAGTTTTGAACGGAACGCAGTATGCTTAGTATAAGTTTTCCTTCACTTCAATACTTCTCGATCGCGTTTACGTAAAAATTTCAATCCTATGGAAACATAGACGCGCGCGCGCGGAGGCGCAGTCCATGTTTCCCTAGTAATTGAATTTTTTACGTAAACGCGATCGAGAAGTATTGAAGTGAAGGAAAACTTATACTAAGCGTACTGAACGGAGTACTGCCCGATACATCGATATCCGATATTAATAAGGTATTGATTCAAATTTTTAAAAATGAGCAGTAATTCAAAATTGGGCTGTTTCGGAACAAATTAACCGAGAATAGCGAAGCTATCCGAAGTAATTAAATGTTGAAAAATATAACAACCCACACTCGTACTCTCCGTCTAGGTGAAGAGGTGGAGAGTGATTTGTCGTTAGCGTTGAAGTTAACCCAGTTATTGATAGCGTGAATGACATTTTTAGAATGACAGTATCATAGGGAAGCGTTGTAATTTATTGTTTTTTCCAAAAAATTTTTAGAAATTTCAAGCATAGATGACCACAATTTACTGTATTGTTCTTTTGATACGCGTCATAATTATAAAACACTTCGTTATTTTTTAAATAGTTTAACAGCTCTAAAGGAGGTTTTATATCACCATAACTATTAAAATATTCGCAATACGTGTCTACTTTTACATACTACTACCCAGTGAGTTCCTTCGTTTTCAGAACTATCTAAATTAACGATCGCACATTCAACGGATTTAGGTTTTTCGGTAACTTATCGCGCATGAAGACGCCTCGTAAATGTGGAATGTCTCTAACGTATATTAATAGGTCTAAATTGGTAAGGGCTCTTCTTGGTAGCCTTCTGTTTAGTTTTTTTTGCGTGTTTAGAAATAAACCATTGCCTTTTTTATACAGTTTGACGTACAATCCCTTTCCCAGTGCAATAGATTCCATCATTTTGTTATGTCGTTCAGATTCATTAAGGTTCTTTTGAGCTGATTTATAATCATTTACTGCTTTAGCAATGCCTGCAGCTCCACCTGCTAACGAACCAAGAGCTGACAAACCCGCAAAAATGGGGATCAATGGCAATATTCCTCCAGTCTTTGGTAACGGTATTACGCGTGGTAAACGTATTTGCGCATTTCTAGATATTAACTTTTTTGCTACATTATACGCGCATTTGGTGGCTGAACCATGACTTCTAGGTTTATTTTTTTTTTTTTTGTGAGAACGAATTTTAGAAATCATCGATTTTAACGATTTAATTCCAGCTCCAGCCATTAACTTGCTACTCATTTGTCTCATACGGACATAATGGAAGTTTAAATTAAACCTCAAGCTGATCTGAACTGCTTTTAATATACAAATAAACTTTACAAATAAAAAAAGGAAATATGATTAAAACGGGCTTCTAATTGGTCACAGTCCTGTCGAACCGGTATCGCACGTGACAAGTAATCGGCAATATTAGCTGCACTCGATATATATTCTATGTCATAATTATAAGCACTCAAGAAAATTGCGTATCGTTGCAGCCTGTTCGCAGTTACTTCCGGAATGCCGTGATTATTACCGAATATCGTCGTGAGCGGTTTATGGTCTGTGCGTAACTAACTGCCACTGCCACTGTAACTGGTGTGGCGTAAAACTCAACATCCTGTTGGCATCGCCATCGCGCTGACCCGCTACCAACAATGGCAGCATCGGGATGTGGTGTTCCAGTATTGAAAAGCTTCCATAAGGAAGGATGAAGAGCAGCTACCATAAAGGAGTAGCTACCTACTTAACAAAGGCCAGTACGATTTAAGCTACCTAGTGTAGTTTGTTTTGCGATATCCTTATTTTCTACAAACTTATTGTTAAGAATGCCAGATATTAGTTAGATACATTCTAAACGGTTGGCCAAATAGTAAAAACGTAGTGGATATCGCGGTGCGTTGTAACTGGGCGCACAGAGAAACGCTAGAGTATATAGATGGGGTCATATTCAAAAGTAACTTGGTGTACGTGCCGAGGGGACTGCGCAACGAAATGCTCGATCGCGTGCACGAGGGCCACTTGGGCATCGAGCGCTGCAAGCGACGCGCGCGAGACGTCATGTTCTGGTGCGGCATGTCGAGGGACATCGAGAGTGCGGTGCGCCGCTGCCGCGCCTGCGCCCAGCACGCAGCTCGCCCCCCCCGTGAGCCTATGATCTCGCATCCCGTACCAGACTTACCATGGGTAAAAGTAGCCACGGATATATGTGAGTACGGGAAAAAATATCTTTTGATTATTGTCGACTATTTTTCGAACTTTATCGAAGTTTGCCTGCTTGTTAATATAAATTCAAGCTCGGTCATCAAAGCCATGAAGGATCAATTCGCCCGACATGGCATCCCATCAGAAGTGCTTAGCGATAACGGCCCGGCGTATGCATCCAGAGAATTTACTGCTTTTAGCAAAGAATGGGGATTTACTCATGTAACGAGCTCGCCTAGATATGCCCAGTCTAACGGGTTAAGTGAACGGGCCGTGAGGACCATTAAGGATATAATGAAGAAATCACTTGCCACGGGATCTGATTTCTATCTCGGTTTGCTAAATTTGAGAGCGACACCGCGAGATGGCATCAGTTCGCCGTCACAGCTGCTGATGGGGCGCAGGTTAAATACGCTCCTTCCCGTACATTGCGACAAATTAAGACCTGAGCGTAATAACAGCATAGATATGGAAAACATAATGCGAAACAAAAAGCGCAATAAAACTTATTACGATAAGCACTCGCGGTCCCAACAAGAATTACTTCCGGGTGACAACGTTGTAGATGTCGCGGAGGAACCGAAAAGGCGAGAGATGACAGTACAGTCTAGAGCTCAGCAACCGCGATCGTATTTTATCACCGATAACAATGGTAAGACTTATAAACGAAACAGGCGCCATTTAATTAAACTTCCTATCAACGACAGTGGCGGTGCACCTTCTGCTTCCCCCCGAGGGGAAAAAGTAGGTCTGCGCGGCGCTGCGGGCGCGGCCGAGCGCTCGCGCGCGTCCCTACCGCGGGACGCTGCGCACGAGCACAGCGGCGTCGGACCCGACGACCGCACAGAGCAGGGGCGCGATCGGGAACGGGTGTTTAGAGAAGCGGCACAAACAGCTCGTGATCGAATCGCTGAATTGTTTCAATGAACAACATTATCAATTCGTGTCCATCATCAGAAAATATTTTTTTTTTCTTTCAAATATGTACTTAGTAATAAGTACAACTCATTTAATAAGAAAAAAAAATAAAAAACAAAAAATTAGGTATAATATTCTTTTTTACTTAATAGGTTGAGCCACCACTATTGGTTGTCTTTAGACTCTCATTCATAAACGCTTACTGTGCTTTAAAGGTTAAAGTAAATTATCCTTTACTTCCATTACAACAATAATAATATAAGGCTCATAATTTTTATGGATGAGGGTAAGTGTGGTGGCGCAAACATGTTTCTGTTCGAATGTATAGCATAATTAATTTCTTCTATTATTGTGGTGGTGGTACTATTATTTTAAGATTGTTGTTTAAAACATCTGTGTTAGGGGAGATGTAGTATATTGTTAATTACGGGTAGACACCCATTGTATATGTACCGGCATTTGTAACAAATAAATAGTCTTGAACCTACTGACCTAGTTTCACTACAGGTGTTGCCTGGGACATTAAAGAAAGTCCATACATAGTGAGTCGTCGCATAACCGTTGTAGTGATTTTCTTCTTCGAAATTAATATTATAATTATCTTACCGTTCCCCGGTTTTCTCTGAATTGTCCTAAGCGTTTTCTTTCTTCGTACCGCTATTACGGGAGTCTTAGTTCGCTCGAGAGTGGCGCATCTAGCTCGAACTGTTTACCCATGGCCACCGTGAGTTGTCAGGCGCTGGAAACTCGTTCGTGACACATGTGTTAAGTAAATCGGTGAGAGGTTGTAGCATTTTTTGTACGTTTCTCAAGGCGAATGTGAGTTGCCATTTTAACTGTTGGTTACTAGAAATTAATGGTGAGTGTCTCTTTGGGAGTTTTCGAGCTCGTGATGCGCATAATAGTGTCATGCTTAACGTGGTGTTCAGTTTTAGCTGTCCAGCGTATCAAATCATATACATTTTGAGATATCTTAACCGGACCGGACGCCACGCGGTCGCGGCTCGCGGCATCATACGTAATTGTACGTGTCCTGCGCTTGCAGTCCTCAGGTGAGTGTTTCACGTTCTTAAGCAGTGACTAGGGGTCCGTTTACCCTAAATTAGAACCCGTAAAACTATCATTTATTCCCTCTTTCAGTTCCTGTGTCCACGCGCCGACGTGACGCGGTACCATTCGTGTCCGAAGTTGGCAGTCGTCTTCTATTGACTGTCGCTGGGCGAGTTCCTCCAAGTGGTACGAGATATCCCTATTAGAGCTAAAGATAGTGGCGAGTTTGAGTAAAAGTATAACCCCTAGCGGGCCCTTTTGGCCCTGTTCCTCTTGTACCTGCCTTAAGGGTCCCTTCTGGATCCCGGGACCTGCCCTACGTCGAGGGCACGCTAATCTTCCCCTATTTCCTGGCAGGGCCTACACCGTTACTAATTTTATGTCCTTTTCCCCTAGGAGGCGTTTAGTACCGGCGTAAGCGTACGCCAGGCCCGTCTGGAGCTACGGGCGCGTGCCCCGCGGACGTGCCGTCCCGGCTTGGAACCCGGCAGCTGAGTTGACTTAATTTGATCACTTTCCCAAGAGGGAACAGAATTTTTATTAGATACTTAACACCTGATGGGCGCTATCGATCAAGCGTTAGTTGAAACCCTGTTACTTAAAACCATAGGCTTAAGTCCTACCGGGGGTTAAAACCCCCTTGTGTAGTTTAGTTTAAGTATAAATAAGGACCAAGGTTTTATGAATAAAGCATTTTGTTTTGAAACAGTTGTTTAATTACATAACATAAAAAATAAACATCACAATACATTGAATTTCGGCAGCCGTATTATTTACGATCAAGAACTCATCAATACTGGTTGTTTATTAACTTATTTCATTGCCACTTTATATCGTACTAGCTTTTGCCCGCGGCTTCGCTCGCGTGTACAATGAGTATTCCAAAGAACCAAGATATCAAGCAAGCAAGCTTACAGGCAAGCAAGCAAGCATGCGAGCATGCAAGCAAGCAGGCAAGCAAGATGCAAGCAAGCATGCATCACGCAAGCAAGCAAGCGTGCAAGAAAGCCCGAATAAACTTCAGGTAGATACGGTCCTTTACAGTATTTCTTTATATACAATGTTTTTCACTAATTCGGAAGCGAGCACTAAATTAACCAGGCTTGTTAATAATATAAAACCTATTATTACTTTCCCCTGTCCTGCATTAGGTATAATTCAATGTTTTCTTACATTCTACGGAAACTTGAGTAACTGGGGCGCTGTGTACCTACATAGCGTTGATATTATAATTATTATAGTATTTAGTTAAGGTGTTGTGGGATTTATATATTCGATTCCGAGTGACCGTATCTTAGTAACTATAATAACTAGACTCTTTAAATTTGATACACAAGTAGGTATTATATTAGTTAAAACATTAATTTTAGGATTTTTCAAAATTCCCACGGGATAAGGAAAAAACGGGATTTATATATTCAGTTCAACGGGATCCTATGAACTATAATTACTAGACTGTTCAAGTTTGACATAGAAGTAGGTAATTATAATAGTAAAAAACAGTTTTAAGGATTTTTGGAAATTCCCACGGGATAAGGAAAACACGGGATTTTTGTTTTACTGGTCGTAGAAAGCTGAAATTCGGCATGTAGGATGCTTGATGAGTGTAGAGGATGATTAAGAGAGGACTTTACAAAATTTCCACGGGAACGGGAAAAAACGGGATTTTTCGTTTTGGTGATCGTAGAAAGCTGAAATTCGGCACGTAGGTTGCTTGGAGAGTGTAGCGGAGCATTGAGAGAGGACAAGTCAGATATGAAGTATCTTTTTTTATTTATTTTTCAACTTCATTTTTTATTACTTTTACGGTCATCCCATGAAACCATATATTTCAAACTAAATACAAACTGAAATATAGATGCACAGAAAAAACCCCAGAAAAAAGACCAATGCTGGGAATCGAACCCAGGTCCTCAGCGTTCCGTGCTGCGTGCTTACCCCTACACCATCACTGGTCTAGAGGGAGGTTGGAACTGGTGTTTCGGCGCGGCCATATAAATATTGATGAAAACGCCTCACCCCAAATACTATTGCGGTAGCCTCTTTCTGAATCTGTGAGTACCTCCGCTCGGCTGCGCTGAGCGCGCGCGAAGCGAACGCCACGGGACGCTCGCCGCAGGCCGCGTCCGCCTGGGACAGGATGGCGGCCAGGCCGTCCGGGGAAGCGTCAACCGTTAAAATTATTTTAGCATTAGGATTATAATGCGCTAAAACTTGGTCTGAGGCTAGACATTTTTTTATTACATTGAATGCCTTCTGTTGCGCTTCAGACCTCTGCCATTTAATCCCCTTTTGCAATAACAAATGTATCGGACTTAGTATAGCTGATGCGTTGGGAATGAACGACCTGTAATAATTTAATAAGCCTAAGAATGATTGTACTTGGCTGACGTTTTTAGGTTCCGATGCTTCTAATATAGCATTTACTTTGTCTGGGTTTTTCCTAACGCCGTTTTCGTCGATTAAGAATCCCAGATACGAAACACTTTTTTTGAAAAAGGCGCATTTATCTTTATGTAGGACCAATCCCGCTTCTTGCAACCGTTGAAGCACGGTTTTAAGCCTACTTAGATGCTGATCAGTGTCTACACCTGTAATTAAAATGTCGTCCAAAAAATACAGGACCCCGTCCATATCCCCCAGGATAGTTTCTATGGCGCGTTGAAAAATAGCGGGCGCGCTAGACAAGCCGAAAATCAAGCGTGTATAATTAAATAGACCACGGTGCGTGTTTATGCAAGTAATGTTACGGCATTTTTTATCAATTACGAATTGATTGTACGCCATGGACAAGTCTAGCTTTGAAAAAAGTTTACCGCCATGCAATTTAGCAAATAACTCGGCTGTCGTGGGCAATGGGTACTTTTCAATTAAAAGTTGTTTATTTATGGTACTTGAGTAATCAGCACAAATTCTCACATTGCCGTCCCGTTTGAGTACTGGTACAATGGGAGAGGCGTACTCGGAGTACGTCACTGGCTCTAAAACTCCTAGCTCCACAAGTCTTTTTAATTCGGATTCAATTTTATCCCTTAAAGCGAACGGTACCGTACGAGCTTTACAAAAGATCGGTTGAGACTCTGTCTTTAATTGAAGTTTTACTTCGTACTTATTAAAACATCCTAATTGGTCTGAAAATAAGCGCGGATACGTTGTCTCTAATTCGGTGATGATATCGCCACGCTGAGAGGCGGCGGGTGCGGTCGGCGCGGCTGACGCGGCTGACGCGGCTGACGCTGCCGGCGCGGCAGGCGCGGCGCGGTACTGTACGGGCGTGAGCTGCAGCTGAAAGGCATGGATGAAGTCGCGGCCTAGCAGTGGCGGCCCGCCGTCGCGCACCACGTACACCCGCAACGTGGCCGACCGGCCCGAGTACCGCACACTTAACATGGCACAACCTGCGATACCCATTCTGCCGCCCGTATAATTAATTAACCGTTTATGCGTCGGTGACAATGGAACGTCGCTAAAATGTTTTTTAAACGTTTTCTCGGATACGACTGTGACGGCTGAACCACTGTCGTGTAACGCGACTATTAATAATACCCGCCAATTATGAATAAGGTTACAGTGGCAACACTGTATTTGCTTACGTCAAGTGAACGAACGGAGGGAAACGTCACTGGCAGTCGATCGCCATTTTTGACTCACTTCGGAACGAGGCGTCTTCGAGTAAGGTTGGTAACATTTTTGATTATACGTATTATATTGTGATGAATTTTCTGTAATTAAACACTGGTGCTATACTTGCTGTTTTAAATTATTCGCCCATCTGAGATGCCTTAACATCTCAGAAGTGGGATAGTTGCGAATAAATACGTTCGTTCCACGCCATTTAAAGTTCGACCGTTAATAAAAGTTGTGTATGAATCTAATAGTTGGTAAATATCATCAAAATATCGAAAAACATGTAATGAATCAATATGGTTTAGCAAATTAGAAACTGTGACCTGTGGAAATAATATCTACTACATAAAGCAGGTGACAACGGATCACCGTGATATAAAAATTAAATGACGGTAGTTAATTATCTCTCATTTTCTTTCAACAAATTGTGAAGTAAATATAAAAATAATAGCGCAAATCGATAAAATAGGCAATATTGTATAAATTAAAAATAATTCTGTGTAAAATTAATCCATTTACAAGCGGATGAAAACAGATTGTAAATTATATTATGTTCTTTATTGTATTGACCTTTAGTTAAAACAAATATTAATCGAAAATAAATGCGGAATAAGGAAGAATAGTGGTAATTTCAACAGAAAAATACCTTAAATTACAAAAATATGCCATAAATGAGTAGATGTATATGGATTTAAAACTAAAATGGTGGTTGAGAAATACACATGTAAACAATATCTATATACAAAATTGCACTAAACCAGCTTAAAGGAAATACAACACATAATTAATATATTTCATGGCTCGTTGGATAATTTGTATTTCTTTCGATGAACTAAACTACCCACCAAAAAAAAAAAAAAAAAAAAATAATAAACCTTGTTCACCCAAGGCATAGCAAGGTTTCATGAGCACCGACTCACATCATTAAATGATTTTCAGAAAATGAGCGACCGAGAAGGCGATCGGTATCTACGGGAAGGTCCACGACGTAGCCGTGGGCTTAGCCGCAGCTATGATCATGAGAGGCGTACGCGGCGCAGCAGCCGAAGCCATCGTGATCCTCGCTCTTCGGGGACGCGGCCCAGTCGCAGCCGCAGTCGTCACCGAAGCCGGAGTGTCAGCCGCACTGAGCGAGAGCTGACACGAAAGCGAGATCAAGTAAAGGCCCTTGAAGACGAGGTACGTAGGAAACGAGCACGAATGAATGATGGGGAACGTGACGTGCGGTCTTTTACATCTAAACCTGACGCCAATGGCTGCATTGATAAAACCGTACGTCAAGCCCATCATTCTCGTGATCGTTGCCTAAGAACACCAACAACCAAATTTAAATCTGGTGATCGTAATGAGAATATGGAACGAAGTGAACGCAAATCTGAATCTAATCTCTTTGAAGAATTTCTAAATTTATTAAAAGCAAAGACAGGAAATCATGAATCGTTCTCCGGCTCATCTTTAAATAATGTCATACCTGAGTATGATCCTATGCTAAAAGAGCAAACTATAAATATCTGGCTTGACAAAGTAGATGAATGTTCAGAGATTTATAATTGGAATGAGAGACAAACGATTCATTATGCCCTGCCTAAACTAACTGGACTTGCGAAAATCTGGTACCAGGGTTTACCGTCAATTAAGCATACCTGGAGTGAGTGGAAAGAAATGTTGAGGGAATCATTTCCCGCTACTGAAAATTATGCGGAGCTGTTAACAGATATGCTTAATAGACGGGTACGCCCTGGAGAATCATTTGAAGCATATTATTTTGCGAAACTTAATCTACTAAACAGATGTAAAATATTTGGAAAGCAAGCGGTGGATTGTTTACTTTATGCAATTGATGATAGGGGCGTACGCGTAGGTGCTCAAGCAGCTAGATTTGACAAGCCCGAAGACGTACTGGACTTCCTTAAGACTATTAGATCAAACTCTCGGAACCAAGTTGATACTCTAAATAATATGAACCGCGATAAACGTGTAGGTAGTAATAATTTAACGAGACCCACTGACACGAACGGTAGTACATCCAAGATAAATAGCAATAAGGGGCCTATTAAATGCTTTAACTGCCAGGGTGTAGGCCATCCTAGCTTTAAGTGCCCGAAACCAGTAGTAAAGTGTACCAATTGTGGTTTCCTTGGTCATGACTCTTCACATTGCTCAAGAACAAAGGAAAATTTACCACCCAAGGATAATAGCAAAAGTGTTCTTGAAGTTTCTGTTTCGGAAAAAACGAACGATAAATATAAGATTCTCATAAACTTGAATGGTTTTCCTACACCCTGCCAGGTAGACTTAGGTAGTGAGGCTACCCTAGTTCGTAAAAATGTTGCCGTGGATATGGGTCTGACTTGGAAGGATGTTACCGGTCCCTTCTTAAGAGGATTAGGTAACATACCTTACTTACCGTTGGGTTCCACGTTAGTAGATATCGAGGTTCAGGGCATCTTGGAAAGTAATGTTGAAGTATTTATAGTGGACGACCATTTGATTAATTGTAACGTCTTACTTGGACATAGTTTTACAGAGAGACCTTCACTTACGATTGTGAAAACACCAACGGATCTTAGATTTGAACGGACAAAACATGAACATGATTTAAAGCTACTATTTTATACAACCTGTGATGTGATTATAGATGTAGGAGAAATGATATCTATCCCAGTCAGGTCCGACGTTTCGTGCCACGGTAGTATTTATGTTGGTGGCTCAGTCAGAGGCCCTGTAGGTCATAAATATTACCTCTTGCCAGGCGAATATCAAGTCAGTGGCGTTGACTGTCGATTACTGATTCAGAATGTTAGCACGGCACCGCTACAATTCAAAGCAAATACTCTCGTTACTCGAGCTAGATTCATAAGTACTGGCAATAAAGTTATGAGGATTTCGGGTGAATTTTCCCCTCAGTCACCCTTGAGTCCCAAGTGCGGTAGTCAGCTATCACCCAATCAAGTACGACAATGTGAAGAATTACTTAGCAGTTACAAAGACTGTTTCTCTACAGGAATGCACGACTTGGGATTCACTAATGTGACTGAGATGGAAATTCACCTCAAGGATACAACTCCGGTGGTCTATAGACCATATCGGTTGGCCCATTCCGAGCGCAAGTTAGTCCAGGATATGGTGGGGGATATGTTGGATCACGGGATAGTGCGCGAGTCTCAATCGCCATACGCCAGTCCCATCGTACTGGTTAAAAAGAAATCGGGGGAAAAGCGCCTTTGTGTAGACTACCGCGCTCTCAACAGTCGCACCAAACGAGATCATTACCCCTTACCATACATAGAAGATTTATTAGATCAGCTTTCCGGTCAGTCATTATTCACTTCTCTGGACCTAGCGTCGGGTTACCACCAAATTCCGATAGCTGAGCAGTCACGGGAAAAGACCGCGTTTGTCACGCCCGATGGACTTTATGAGTATAATCGGGTACCTTTTGGATTGGCCAACGCCCCTGCGGTGTTTCAAAGAGCAATCCACAAGGTCCTTAGTAAATCTAAAGTCAATTACATAGTAATTTACATGGATGACATATTGATCCGCTGCGTATTTATGATCAAGATTACTGACGACGTGGTAAAATTTAGTCGTGTCCGTAGTTAAATTTGCCAGGATAAATTGGCCCTCTAGCTGGGCGAACCATAACGCTGGCTCCTCCGCCCAAAATGGAGGCACTTTAACAGCCACGCCACAAACCGAAGATTCTCCGGCGCCGCTTTTACCTTCCTCCATACTTGCAATGCGTAAACGGGAGGACGCGTAAGCAATAGTTATAGCAGAGGGCATGCGCGCAGCCTCTCGGCGTCGTAGTGCTAAATCGACTGGCCGCGGCGGCGAAACCGGGCGCACGCGACCGCATACGAAAGAAGTCCCGTTAGGCGACAGCCGTCCGAGCTGCGCGGCCGCCGAGAATATGCGCGCATGCTAACAATAACATTTTAATAAATATTAAATAACTCGGTAGCTAATTCGCTACATCAGCCCCCTCGGAGACCTTTAGGTCGATCAAAAATAATTTGGAAACCGAACCAAACGTCCCGAGCGGGTCGTGCGATTAACCCTAGTAGCAGCTGGCAGTGGCTTCACAGTTGTCTGGTCGTGTTGTGGGACTTGTGGGGTATTTGAATCTAACATGTACGCGGGTTTAAGACGATCTATAGACACATTATTAGACTTGCCTTTAATTTCTAGCCTATAAAACTTATCTCCCCTCTCTATAACACGATATGGTCCAGTGTACGTAGGCTGCAAAGGCTTTCGAACGACATCGTTGCGTAAAAAGACATGCGTAGCTGTGACCAAGTCTTTATGCACGAAAAATTTTCGCGTGCCATGATGTGCAGCTGGTGTCGGATGCAGATTCCGCATCTGCAGCTGAAGGCGAGTGACAAAATCAGTGTAGTCAGTTGATGTTACTTGACCTGATGATTCGAAAAAATCACCAGGCAAGCGCAACTGTTCTCCGTACACCAATTCTGCGGTGGAAGCAGTGATGTCATCTTTCCATGCCGTTCTGATTCCTAAAAGAACCAGAGGCAGGACTTCCACCCAATCGTCATTCGCGTGGCACTTAATGGCAGCCTTCATCTGCCTATGAAAGCGTTCGACGAGGCCATTTGCAGCTGGGTGGTACGCAGTCGTTTGGACGTGTTCTGCACCAATAACTTTAGCAAACCGCCGAAAGGTTTCCGAAATAAACTGACGTCCTCTGTCAGTCGTTATTCGTTTTGGGCATCCAAATCTAGACACCCAACCGGAAACAAAAGCATGGGTGATGGTTTCCGCCTTTATATCAGAAATAGGCACCACCTCAGGCCATCTCGTGAATCGGTCCACTGCCGTCAAACAATACTGAAAACCTCGCGAGATCGGCAATGGGCCGACCAAATCCACGTGAACATGAGCGAAACGTTCGGATGGTGTGGCGAAAGTTTTCACTTGCGAGTGCACGTGCCTTGAGACTTTACAGCGCTGACACTGCTGGCAAGCTCTCGACCATTCGCGACAGTCTTTCTTGATACCCGGCCAAACGTATCTTTCCGTCATCAATTTCACAGTAGCTCTTCCACTAGGGTGACTAAGTCCATGTATCGTGTCGAAGAAATGACGACGGAACTCGTAAGTCACGAATGGACGAGCTACAGGGCCGGTAGTGTCGCAGTAAATCGCTGCACCACTAGACATTCCCGGAACGACCAGCTTCTTTAACTGGAGAGAAGATCCTGTTTCCAGCAATTGTTTCAACTCCGGGTCGTTTCTCTGCGAAGAAGCCAAGGCGTCAAAATTACGGACGAGATTATTAAGGACGAGAAAGTGCATCAGCGACGACATTTTCATGACCAAAAATATGACGAATGTCAGTAGAAAATTGTGCCAAAAAATCCAAATATCGAAACTGGCGTGGTGAGCACTTGTCGAGGGGTTTGCTGAAAGCATACACAATCGGTTTGTGGTCGGTGTACACTACGAAGGGTTTCAACTCAAGCATATGCCGAAAATATTTAACGCCTTCATAGATTGCCAGCAGCTCCCTATCGTAAGGGCTGTACTTACGCTGGGCTGGGTTCAACTTACGTGAGAAAAAACCTAGGGGCTCCCACACATTCCCAACGCGCTGCTGGACAACAGCACCTATTGCCATATCGGATGCGTCTGTAACCAAAGCTACATCAGCATTTGGACGTGGGTGGACGAGCAGTGTTGCCTCAGCAAGACTACTCTTACAGTCTTTAAACACTATATCGAGCTCGTCACTCCAACTAATCTTCGCCGAGCTTTTTACGTGATGACCAGCCAACAAACCATTCAGCTTGGCCTGTTTCTGGGCAGCGTTAGGCAGAAAACGTCGATAAAAGTTCAGCATACCCAAGAAACGCCGAAGCTCTTTGATGGTGGTGGGGCGAGGAAAATCCAAAATGGATGTAACTTTCTCAGGCAAAGGTGTTGTGCCTTCACTGGAGATCCTGTGGCCTAAGAACGAGACCTGTGACTCACCAAATACACACTTTCCTGTATTAATCAGGACACCATGCTCACGCAGGCGCTCGAAGACTAGTTTTAAATGCTCTTCGTGCTCGTTTGCACTGGAAGATGCCACGAGGATGTCATCCAGATAAGGGAAACAGAATTCCAGGTCACCTAGGATTTCGTCGATGAAGCGTTGGAATGTCTGCGCTGCATTCCTTAAGCCAAAACCCATAAAGCCAAATTCGAAGAGACCAAAAGGAGTCGTAATGGCCGTCTTTGGGATGTCATCTTTAAAGACCGGGATCTGGTTGTAGGCACGAACTAGATCAAGCGTGGAAAACACCTGACATCCATGCAGGTTATGGGCAAAATCTGCTAAATGCCTGACGGGGTACCTATCGGGTATGGTGCGTGCATTTAGCGCGCGGTAGTCGCCACATGGTCGCCAGCCGTTGCTTTTCTTCAGCACTAAATGTAGGGGCGAAGACCATGGACTATCAGAGCGACGCGCGATGCCTGAACGCACCATATCATCAAACTCTTGTTTGGCTATCTTGAGACGGTCAACATCCAGACGTCGTGGACGACAAAATACGGGTGGGCCGGGAGTGGTTCGAATAAAATGAAGCGTATTGTGCTTCACTTTCCGTTCTGTCGGATCGCCGGCCGGCCTAGTAATCTCAGGAAACTGTTGCAACAAAGAAAGATATGGCGAGGTACCTGTAACAACCTTAACATGGCATACAGAGCAAGAAGCAGCAGAATAAGCAGGTGCAATAAGAGAGGTGCAGTTATCAATAAGACGTTTGTTTTTAATATCTATAAGCAAGCCATAAAATGATAAAAAGTCTACACCAATAATAGGTTTTGTCATGTCAGCCACTACGAACCGCCAATTAAAAGCACGACGTAAGCCAAAGTCAAGCGTAACACTAAGCGAGCCGTAAGTGGCAATAGGAGTGCCATTGGCAGCGTAAAGTTCATATTTGTCCTTATGCCTACGTTGACTACGCAATGAATTTACAGGAAAAACACAAAGATCAGAACCACTGTCTACTAGAAACTTCACTCGTGTGTTTTTGTCCGTAACGAATAGGCGGCTAGGGGACCCGTGACAGTCACTTGCCGCCATTAGCGACCGCCGTTGGAGTTTCCCTCAATCCACTTGCAGGGAGTGCGGCACTTCGTTGCTCGTGGGCCATAAGTGTTATGATACCAGCACAAACCTTTGTTCTGGGAGCGACTTCTCGATCGAAAGTTGCCACGTCGATTCTTGGAGTGAGGTCGTGACTTTGAACGTCCACGATAGTTATTAGTGGACAGAGCAGCCACTTGTCGCACAAGATCATCAATACGACGGTTGAGCCGTTCCTCCATGGCACTAACAGGATGCGCTCCAGGTGTGACACCAGCAGCAGACGTAGATGAAGAAGTAGCAGGTGAGAACGAAGCATGACCTTGAGTCTCGGCAATATTAGGCGTATATACAACGATCTCATTGACTTTATCCGCTAGGGCTGCTACCTTATCTAAACTAGCGTCCGGCATTGTAGCAATAGCTGCTTGCACATGGGGAGGTAGTCGTTTAGCCCAAATACTGCGTAAAAAATCGTCCGATATGTCCTTACCAGCCAGATCACGCATATGCCGTAAAAATTGAGACGGCTTACGATCGCCCAGTTCAGCTTGGGACACTATCTCCTCGACACGCTGTTCTTTGGATGCCGATAATCTACTAATAAGCGCGGTCTTCAGCTTCTCATACTTCTCCGTAGCCGGTGGAGTCGTTATAATATCCTTGACCTCCGCTGCGTATTTATGATCAAGATTACTGACGACGTGGTAAAATTTAGTCGTGTCCGTAGTTACATTTGCCAGGATAAATTGGCCCTCTAGCTGGGCAAACCATAACGCTGGCTCCTCCGCCCAAAATGGAGGCACTTTAACAGCCACGCCACAAACCGAAGATTCTCCGGCGCCGCTTTTACCTTCCTCCATACTTGCAAACTGCACAGTTAACGCAGGGGTCAAAGTTCACGTGCGCGCAATAAGTTATAACACTGCCTTTCACTTTAGTTCGTTTGAAACGTCGGAAAGTCACCAATTATGTGGCACAGGTTAACTTAATGAAATCACCACATTTAAGATAGTTATAAAGTTTATTAGATAGACACAGAAGAGTAGGAATAAATTCCGAATGGATAGAAGTAACGTAGAACTTTGACAAGAGAAAAGATAAACAAAACACTTGCAATGCGTAAACGGGAGGACGCGTAAGCAATAGTTATAGCAGAGGGCGATTCCGATGATTCGGAATCTTCGATGTTACCGAGGAATTCCTATGTAAACATAGAAGGTTGGCTACTGTGTTAAATCGTTTAATCGATGTGTTTTAAAGAATTTTCACGTGTATGGTTAGTAATGCGGGCAGTTTTTGGGGCTGTCACTTTATTTTCTGACGTGACCTCATAAGAGTGATGCGGGCAACCTGTGGGGTTGTCACTTCACCGTGATAGCTACGATGTGTTTTAAAGAACTTTCACGTGTATGGTTAGTAATGCGGGCAGTTTTTGGGGCTGTCACTTTACTTTCTGACGTGACCTCATACGACCGTTCACCGACCGTCATCATCTCACCTTCAATTTTATTATAATTAATCAAATCACGTGGAGGGTCAATACTGCGGGCTGTTTTTTGGGGCAGTCACTTTATTGGCTAGCGTGAACCTATACGAGTGTTGCGGGCAACCTGTGGGGTTGTCACTTCACCGTCATTATCACCTCGAACATGTGTTACGCTCAGTGGTGGCCGAGCCGGGCCCGTCCACCAGCGCCGCCGCCACCGCTCCCGCCATGCCGCGCGCGCCCTCCCAGTAACTGTATTGTTATTGACGCTCCGGAGCTTAAAGGAAATTAAAGCGGTGGTCTCTGAAGCTGTAATAAAGAGAGATAAAGCTATCGAGCTAAAACAGAAGCAGCTAGGACTATCACGGAGGCTATAAGTGCTTTGATTTCTAAAGAAGATAAAGACACGGCAAACATAAAACTCCTTATGGACGCTCATCGCTTGCCTTACGATATTCAAAATATAGACTCTTACACGTCGAACTTTGTATTGTTTAACCTTAAAAAGGATATGAAGGATCAAATGATGAAAACAAGGATCGATAAACTTCTTTTTGGTGCGTATCATGCAGAAACGCTTAAAATCACCGACAACGTCCAAGGGAAAACCTGGACCACCGCAATCTTCCAATCCACCCCCCCTTCCCTTGACCCGCAGGCCACAGGGAAGTCAGAGGACTAGGGGACCTGCTCCGAGGAGTCGTCAAGGCGGCAGCTCGCGCACATCGTATCGAGCGCCGCCGCAGCCTCACAGCAGTCGCCGGTAGACAACAAGTTGGTGAGATATGCGGGTAGACTTTCTCAATTCTATCAGCAGCGGTCTTTATTAACCGACAGACAGGCCGACAGAGTCTTATAATGGACACCTGGTTACAAAATCCAGTTATCTTACCTCTGTGACCAAGCCTACCCTCTTACCAATAAAAATCTTACAAATGTCGATAAAAGACTTGTTACATATTGCATTATAGATATGTTAAAATCTGGCGCTATACCAGAGTGTGAGCCGTGCGTAGGACAGTATCTTTATAGTATTTTCTTAGTACCGAAGCCAAACGGTAATCACAGATTTATACTCAACTTAAAACAATTCAGTAAATTCATTGATACTGAACATTATAAACTTGAAGACTTACATACAGCTTTAAAACTATTTAGTTTCAGAAGGTTGCTTCATGAGCATATTAGACTTAAAAGATGCGTATTTCTTAACAAGTATCCATAAAGACTCACGAAAATACCTGCGTTTTGAATTTAACAACAGATTATGTGAATTCAACTTTTTACCCTTTGGCCTCAGTACCGCTCCCTTTGTTTTCACGAAAATAATGAAACCCGTCATTAAACTACTGAGATCGTGTGGTTATTTATCCACTATATATTTAGATGTCATTTTTTTATTGGGCACTACTAAGACTTCTTGTTGTAATAACATTCGAGATACACAAGAATTGTTAACGGCCTTAGGGCTTATTATTAACTGAAAAAAGCAATTTAGAACCTAACACTACATAAGTGCAAGTTTCTAGGGTATAGGGTAGAGTTTCTAGAGGACACTGAAAAATTCGAAGTCAGTTTACCCTCAGACAAAAAAGAGTTAATTAACTTCAAAAATAAAAGTCGTTGCAAAATTAGAGACTTTATACGATTGCTCGGAATACTTAACTCAGCATGCCCAGCCGTTGAATACGGCTGGCTTTACACAAAAGCGTTACAAAGGGAGAAATATCTTAACCTTAAGGATGACCCTGATAATTACGATATGTATATGAATCTACCCCAATATTTGTCCTCCGAGTTTGAGTGGTGGTGCAAAGCTATCAACCACCCAACAAATAAAATCAAGTATGACGACTACTGCCTAGAAATTTTCAGTGATGCGTCTACTACGGGGTGGGGGGCGGCGTGTGGAGGGGGAACTGCAAGCGGCCTATGGACTGCGGACGAAAAATTTAGACAATAACACGGCTGTCCTACGGAAAAAGAAAGACAGCCGAACATAGCTGATGCCGAATCACGACTTTCCCACCCAGATATCGAGTGGGAGCTAAACGATCTTGCATTGCAATGAATTGTCAGGTATTTGATACCTATACCTGAAATTGATCCTTTTGCCAGCCGACTTAATAATAAATGCAACAGATGCGTGACCTGGTACAGAGATACTGACGCCTTCGCCATTAACGCCTTTAGGTTAAGCTGGACCCAATAATACTTTTACACATTTTCACCATTTACTATGGTCCTTAAAACTTTGAGGCAAATTGTAAGAGACAAGGCAACAGGCATAGTAGTAGTCCCGCTGGGGCTGACCCAACCGCGGTCCCCGTTGTTTAGGACATTACTTACCTCTGACTCATTGACAGTTGACTGTTAGTCATCAAGGTCATGCTAGCTTCTCTTACAGAAAACTCTATCAAGCAATATGACACATATTTAAAAAAGCTGTACTATTTTTGTGTTTCGGAAAAGATTGATATGTTTGAAACTTGCATTCCTCATTCTTAACTAATCTCTTTGAGCAAAGAGCCCAGTACAGTACCTTAAATAGCTGTAAATCAGTGCTGTCGCTCATTTTTGAATCCCAAATAGGAAACGATGAGCGAATTAGACGTTTTCCCAAAGGGATCTTCCACAGGGATCTTCAGATTACGCCCTCCAGTACCGAAATATAACCTCACCTGGGATACCGCTATAGCCCTGGAGGTATTAGCAACTTGACATTGTCAGTGGTAGAGGGTGCAGACAAATTAAATTGTTATTTTAGTACAATGAAGTTCTAAAGCAAAGAAAAAACATCAAATTATATTACATAAATAAAATACAAATATTGTAAATAATTGCTTAAAATGGCCAATATGGCCATCAAAGTTTTTAGAAGAACCTTCGTTATCTTTTTCTTTATTGAAATATGTTAGTACATTGCAGTTAATTTCTTGGCACCGACCATTTAATACTTTATCACGACTCATATTTTATACCTTGGATTATTTATACACTAGATGGAGCTTAGGCAGCATGAAAACGTCCCGAAAAATATAAGCCAACTGTGGGCTTATATGTCAGTTGGCCCCCTTCAGTCTGAATGACGTAACGTGATATTAATATGAAGCTTTCAAATGGGTTTTTGGACGTTTTGTTTGCCAGTGTTTGCTACTGACGCTCCATCTAGTGTATAAATAAGCCAAGCTTTATACATACGTATTTTAATTTTAACAGCTCCGGCAAGTTGATAACGCGAAAATGATATGAATAAGTGACAGATTTGTCAGACATGATATTAATATTCTTTATAAAACTAATGACAATACTTATCGAGAATAGAGTCCAAATATGCAAAGGATACTCTGTAATCTGTAAGTCTATTAATTCTATTATCAATAAGTGTCTGCACTTATGAAGATATCAAAGATTGACTTATGATTATATTTAATCATTTATAAGTACTGTTGTGCTAACGGTACTCTCGAATCCCGTTGTCATTTTGATTTTATAATACCCTAACGCAGACCTAGAGTTAGATAAAATTACAAGGAAGCTCGTGACCCTGCTTCCTCTCGTGACTGTTCATAAGGCGCAAACATTGACTAAGATACTAATATCGAATTCCATTCCGACAAATTAGTGATTAAAATTCCAGATTTAATTAAAACTTCTAGGACGGGTGCCATACAGCCCTTACTTACTGTTATATATGTATGCATAGGTACCTAGTATAAACACGGTGGCTGCGACCACCGTCCTTTTAAAATAAACAGTGTGCTATCGTTGCTCGGTCTAATCACTTGCCTCCTCTCCGTACCCCTCTATAGAACAGTGGCGACGACTACCCGCGTGTGTTTTTATTAAAAGCAATGGAGCCATTTAATTTCGGTAGTTTTGGTAATTTTGACCACCAGTCTCAAGATTGGAAGACGTATAAGAGCCGATTACAGCAGTGGTTTATTGCGAGTGGCATCAATGAGGAGACCGATAAAGCGGGGATCAGAAGACGAGCGGTGTTGCTTAGTGCACTCACGGAGTCAACGTTTCAACTGGCTAGTAATTTAGCCTTGCCCGACCAAATCGAGAACAAATCGTTTACTGAGGTTGTTAAGGTTCTGGACGACCATTTCACGCCAAGGCGTTGTGGGTTCGCAGAAAGATACAACTTCTATGCAGCGGCACAACAAATGGATGAAAATCATGCACAGTGGGCGGCGCGATTAAGGGGTCTCGCTGCACATTGTGCATTTAAAAATTTAGAAGATGTACTGCTAGATAAGTTCGTCATGGGAATGCGGCCGGGGCAAGAGCGCGATCAGTTGTTTGCGAAAAACATTACGGAATTGACGTTGACCGCGGCGGTGGAGTTAGCCGAGAGCGTGCGGTGTGCGCGTGAGTTAAAGGTGTTGACAGCCCTAACATCTCCTTTGTCAGCAAAAACTAACGCATCTTCAGCACTGCCGAATTGAGAACAATACGTCAATGCTGAAATGCATAATATTAGTATAAATAGTAGTAATCAATTAATCTTAAGTTAGAATACTCTTAATTGTAAGACTGGATTGTCACTCTGCTAGTTTGAATAAAATTAAGTAAATAAATTATTTTTTTAAATTAAAGTCCTGACGTTCCACTTAATTGGCGCAGCCGGTAGGATTCCTGTCGTTATCCTTCTGCGTCCTTAAATCGATAAAATTTCGATTTCACGCCGCACCAGGAAAACGTGTGTTTCTACACTTCAACGGGAAGACACCGAACAAATAAATCTATTAAGTATCGTCAAGAGGCCACCGCAGAAGCTGTCCAGTTCCAGCCGATCCAGTCAACTCAGGAAGCTGTCCAGATCCAGCCAATCCTGTTAATCCAGAGATTCCAGCCAGCCGTAAGGACACGTGAAAGCTGCCGGGGGTAATGTGAGTCAATCTTTTTCATCATCCTTTCTGCTCCTTTTATACGTATCCTTATTTGCATTAAATATATGTGTGTTATTAGGGATTAGCCAACGCCGTAATAACATCGTTATAATATTGCAGAGTGTCAAATTCCACTCGCGGTATTGACCTAGTTACGTTATAAGCATTTTATACCTAAGTTTTGTCGTAATTTTTTTTTAATATAATGGAAGGCATTAACCGAGTTCCTGCGGAGATAGTTAAGATTATCCCGATTTTTGAAGGGGATGCGAGACAACTCCCGTTATTCATAAAAAAATGCGAGTACATTATAAGTAACTTTGCGGGGGGAAATGCTCAGAACTTGTATCTATTTCATGTAATCACAAGTAGACTCGCAGGGCCCGCTGCCAACCTGGTAGGAGAACGGGACCAGATAGAGACTTGGGATGAGATAAAACAGTTGCTCAGCCAATATTTCGGCGATCCCAGGACCGAGGAATGCCTGCTGTTAGAATTAGAAGCGTTGAAAATAAGTAGAGGTGAAAGTTATTTAGAATTCTGTCATAGAGTTCAACATCATAGAAGTATTTTGTTAGCAAAAGTAATAGGGACCGTTGCCGACGCCACATTACGTGCCGCTAAAACTCAGATTTATACACATACTTCCTTGAATGTTTTTCTTTACAATTTGCCACCATTTTTAGTTCGTTTAGTTAGGCTAAGAAACATAACGACCTTAGAAGGTGCCCTTAAAACTGTCATGGAGGAACAGAACTTCCAAACAGTTTACGACATAAAAAACCCATCTAGGACATCTAGAATTAACAGATCTAACCCTAGTAATTCAGAGTATATGCCTAGAAACAATAACATAAGTTACGAAAGTCAGCAGCAACAGAATATAAGCCATAGACCATCGAATAGTTTAGGTAATTCAGCTCAGTTTAGAAATAACAGGCCGCAAAGTGGTAGCAATTCGCATAACTTTAGAAATCAATCGCAACAGCTAAGTAGGTTCCCACATAGTCAGCAGAACGTGGGTAATGCACCTTTTAATACATCGTCAAGTCAGCACAGGCCGGTCAATGTACCGCCCCGCGCGGCGTACGGTAACATAACAACTCACGGGACGTCGGGTTCAAACACTGATGTCACAATGCGTACGGCAAGTTCAAGACGAGTTAATTACACAGAAAATAATGATCAAAACAATCTGTATTTTGAACCTAGCGCGGAACCCACACCGGGACCATCTCAGTATTATAACAGCGAGGTGGAAAATTTTTTCATAAGGGCCTCAGAAAGCGGGAACGAATAGAAATTAATTATAACAAAATAAGAAGTCTTCCGCATATTCAGATACCCGAGTTACAGGCAGTTTTTATGATAGACACCGGAAGTACGAGGTCTTTCATAAGCCCCCAAAAGGCCGAACAGTATTTTAGTAACTTTAAACAGCAGGAAAGTTTCGAGGTAATTAGCACTCATGCAACAAGTAAGCACAATGAAATTGTGTATATTCCGCTACCAAACATTTTTAAATGCTCTGACCGACATAAGTTTTATGTTTATAGCGTAGACAGTAAGTACGACGGCTTGATAGGTAGTGATCTACTGAAACAGTTAGACGCGAACATCGATATGAAAAGCCAAATGCTTTTCACCAGAACAGCACAGATACCGATAATTTACACGCCTCCCATGAGGGAAACTTATAAGTTGCCCCCGCGTAGCGAACTTAGAGTTAAATTACCGGTAAATGTATTAAATGGCGATGCCATATTAGGTTTTAAACAGTTTACGGAAGGGGTAAGAATGCCCGCCGCGTTAGTTAAGTGTGTGAACGGTTACGCAACCACAGTCATACAAAATTGCAAGCTTGAACATATGACGTTAGTGGTTACGGCACCTTTTATAGTAGAGCCTTTTATTAATGAACAAATTAGCATTAACTTCTCCGATAACGTGAATGATACGGACCAATTGTTGACAGAGAATCTCTCCAAATTGAGATTGGATGACCTAAATGTGGAAGAAAAAAAGGTGATAGGACAATTGTGTGAGGAATATAAGGACATATTCTATTGTGAGGAAATTCCTTTATCATTCACAAATCAAGTAAAACATAAGATTAGGACAGTTAACGAGGACCCAGTCTTTATTAGGGCACATAGGATGCCCCCGGTTCAAACCGAGGAAATTAGAAGGCAGGTGGAAAAAATGTTAAAGGACGACGTAATCCAGGAGTCACATTCTCCTTGGAGTGCTCCGGTCCATTTAGTCCCTAAAAAGGTCGACATGTCGGGACAACAAAAATGGCGTATGGTGGTCGACTATAGACGCCTTAACGACGTCACTGTCGATGACAAATACCCTTTGCCAAATATAAACGACTTGTTCGATATGTTAGGGAAAAGTGTTTATTTTACCACATTAGACCTGGCTAGCGGGTACCATCAAATCGAGGTGGACCAACAGGATAAATCAAAAACGGGTTTCAGTACACCGTTTGGTCACTATGAATTTAATAGAATGCCGTTTGGGTTAAAAACAGCTCCTGCTACGTTCCAGCGAGCAATGGACAACGTCCTCAGGGGTTTACAAGGCTTGCATTGCCTCGTATACCTTGACGATGTTATAATATTTTCTAAAAGCTTGGAAGAACACGTAGTTAAGCTTCGAGCAGTGTTCGATAGATTTAGGGAAACAAACTTAAAAGTTCAGTTGGATAAGTCTCATTTCCTTAGGAAGGAAGTCCTCTACCTAGGACATACCATCACGAGTGAAGGTCTTAAACCAAACAACGACAAGATAGAGGCGGTACTTAACTATCCATTACCAAAGACAACAACTGATATTAAAAGCTTTTTAGGACTTGTAGGTTATTATAGAAAATTTATCAAAGATTTCGCCAAAATAACTAGGCCTTTTACAGTATGTTTGAAGAAAGGAAAAAAGATTGTGATAGATGATGAATACAAGAAGAGCTTTCAACTTTGCAAGGAGCTTCTAACAAACGCCCCCTTATTACAGTTCCCGGACTTTAAAAAGCCGTTTATTCTTACGGCCGACGCGTCCAACTTCGCGATCGGCGCGGTCCTATCTCAAGGGACCATTGGATCAGAAAAACCCATAGCTTATTTTAGTAAAGCTCTAAGTGACACACAGACTAGATACAGTACTATTGAAAAGGAGCTTCTAGCGGTAATTGAAGGTGTTAAACACTTCAGACCGTACTTGTACGGGAATAAGTTCACAATTTTCACAGACCACAGACCACTGGCGTGGCTGTATTCGTTAAAAGAGCCCAATAGTAAGTTAACGAGGTGGCGTTTAAGGTTACAGGAATACAACACAAGGAACATAAGAAAGGAATATAAGAAATAATATAAGAACAATAAGAAGGAATATAAGAAAGGAAGTCAAAACACAAACGCCGACGCATTGTCCCGTATAAAACTCAATATAACAAACGACGACGATGCGTCCATGAAAGTCAACGTAGACGACGATGACTTCGACTTAGACAAATTTGTTAGGGACACAGCCACAAAAATGCTGGTAGATACAGAGCCGGAGACACAGGCGGATATGTCGGAACCCGAAATAGTAATAGTCGAAATTTCTGACTCGGATGACGGTGCCACTGCTCATTCTATCTCTAATAGGGAACACGAAGGAATTCCTATAATGAACGAAGCAATAGATTCGAAGCCTAGGCAAATCCTCGTCTATACTTGGCTCAAAAATAGTATTAGTGTTAAGGATATCTCAAATAAAAAACAGAAAATTCTAGAAGTACATATGCCAATAAACAACTCAGATTTAGTTAAGAAATTTTTAAAAGAATATACCAACATGAAAAACAAATATTACGTGTATTTTGAGGACCCTGCTTTCAGAAAAACTTTTAGTTGTGTGGTAACAAAACTTTACAAAAAGGGAACTCAAAACCTAATAGAATGTACCGAACGTGTTGTTAATCTAGCAGAATCAGAGCAAGACCAAAAGGCAATTATAATTAAGTACCACGAAGGTAAAAATTGCCATAGGGGTATTAATGAAACACTGTCGAAAATCAAAAGGCACTATTGGTGGAGTAATATGAAAGAAACGATTTCGGCAATAATTAATGGATGTGAACAGTGTCGTAAGATGAAGTATGAAAGGAAACCAATTAAGCCTCATATTCAACTTACCCAGACACAAGAAACCCCATTCCAGGAAATTTTCATGGACCTTCTATTCATTGAAGGTAAATATTACTTGACCACAGTAGACGCTTTTAGCAAACTAGGTCAAGCAATAGCGATACCAAACCGTAGCACCCCAGAAGTAGTGAGAGCTTTGATTAAGTACTTCAGTATCTACGGCATATCCCGAAAGCTCAGTTGTGATTCAGGAGTAGAATTTAACAACGAACTCATGAAAGAATTGTTAGCCTTGTATAAAATAGAATTACACATAGGAACCCCAAACAATCCCAGCTCCATGGCAGTCGTAGAACGTTTCCATTCCACAATCATAGAAATTTATCGTCTAGCTAAATACGATAAAAGCGAATTGGACACCGCGTCAGTCATGACATATGCTATCATGGCATATAATAGTACTATTCATAGCGCAACAACGTTTACACCTTATGAAATTGTATTTGGGCATACAGACTCCGGTAACCCGTTCAATATAGATAGGGAAAGAAATCTCCTGCAAAAACTACTTCAGGATCATAGAAAAAGACTTAAAGTACTATATGAATATGTTAGTGATAAATTAGTTAATGATAAAGTTAAAGTTAGGGAAAAGAAAGGCGGTGAAACCACACCCGAAATCAAGGAAGGCGATGTCGTATTTATGAAGGACACTCGAATCCGTAAAGCTAAAGAACTTCCTAGATATGACAAAGCCAAAGTAACAGGTAGCCCATCGAGAAATATTATTCCTGTGCAGGTTAAAAAACGCAACACTCGCGTAGCAGTTAAAAATATCAAACGACCTCCACAGGTGGCGTGTGATATTACTGATGATCCTGGCACGTCAGGGATGCAGCCTCAACATCCAAAACCTGGAGCGGAATCCAGGGATAGCTCCAGTCAGAATAGGTACAGCTCTGATGAGGACTAGCTCTTGGAGCATAATTAAAGTAATAGATTTAGAATACATAAGTGCACTTTTCGAAAGTAACTTGGGACAGTATATAGCTAAAGCACCTTATCGATAGTAATAGTGAATCCCGAAGAGAACTAATGGGTTTGGAAATCCAGGTTGATTTTTGAGTTCCTTGGCTCGGCATGCACGGGCGGTTGTTCGACCGCTATGTTTTCTGTGTCTTGCCCTGATGGATCGATCGACGAGTTAACTCGAGCAGAGTCCACAGAAGGGGTCACCACTGTGTTCGTCTGACCTTTTAAACCGATACTCGATGGCTCAGGAACGATATCTTCAAAGGTGGATGCTTCTTGTTGAGCCGCTCTTTCCGCTTTCCCGCAATCATCTCCTTTGTATTTAATCAGCTGATCCATATGGCGCGTAACTTTCTGCTCTAGATCAGGCAAATGTATCACATACATGACTTGGCCGATCTCCTGGACAACGACGCCCTTACTCCACCGTTTTTTTCCGTTCTTTTCATACATCTGCACCCATACCACATCACCTTTTTCAAATTTTTTCCTAATTTTACCACCATATTTTTTTGCCTGTAAGGACTGATTATGTTCGACCAAGGTTGTCAGTTCTGATTGTGACGACGGTGCCGGCGAAGGCTCGGCAACCGATATTAAGTCTAACCGAGAGCGAAGCTTATGACCGAAAACTAACTCCGCTAGCGATCGATTTGTGGTACTGTGTATCGAATTGCGATAGTCAAAAAGAAATTTTGATAAGCGATTTTGTATATCTTTTGAATAACCGTTTTCTAAAATTATTGATTTCAACCCCTTCTTAACAATTTTGACGAATGATTCTGCCTGTCCATTACTGTTTGCATGATATACGGGTGAAAACAAATGCGTTATTCCGTTTAATAAACAAAACCGGTTAAATTCTTGCGAGGTAAACGAAGTTCCATTGTCACTAACTATAATATTAGGTATACCAAAACGAGACATAAAGCCAAATAGTTTCTCAATTACTGCTTTTGACGAAGTATTAGCATTCATTACTTCGCATTCAACCCACTTAGAAAACGCGTCTACTATTATTAAGTACATTTTTTCATTCATTGGACCAAAAAAATCTATATGTATCCTATGGAATGCATGTGGGGGATAAGGCCATGGCGAAATAGGTGCGCGAACCGGCGAGGGCCGAAGCGCGGCGCACGCGGGGCAGGCGCCGGCCACGCGCTCCAGCGCGGCGTCGATACCCGGGAACCAGAATCTCGCGCGCGCCTCCGCCTTCATTTTAATTATTCCGAGGTGCGAGCTGTGGAGTTCCATTAATATTTTTTCTCTTAAGACTGCCGGAATTATTACTTTGTGGCCTCTTAATAAAATTCCGTTTTCAAGCGATATTTGGTTGCGACAACAAAAATAGTACATTACTGCAGAGGCCGGGACTTAAGGGGTTGCCGGCCGAGTATCTAAGTTGACGGCATGATACGAGGCCGGCAACCCCTGTTCCGGCCGAGGCTTGTATAGTGCTTTTCTCAAACATGCACCATCATCATCATCATCATCATCATCATCATCATCATCATCATCATCATCATCATCATCGTCGTCATCGTCGTCGTCGTCGTCGTCGTCGTCGTCGTCGTCGTCGTCGTCGTCGTCGTCGTCGTCGTCGTCGTCGTCGTCGTCGTCGTCGTCGTCGTCGACAACCCCTTAAGTCCCGGCCTCTGCAGTAATGTACTATTTTTGTTGTCGCAACCAAATATCGCTTGAAAACGGAATTTTATTAAGAGGCCACAAAGTAATAATTCCGGCAGTCTTAAGAGAAAAAATATTAATGGAACTCCACAGCTCGCACCTCGAAATAATTAAAATGAAGGCGGAGGCGCGCGCGAGATTCTGGTTCCCGGGTATCGACGCCGCGCTGGAGCGCGTGGCCGGCGCCTGCCCCGCGTGCGCCGCGCTTCGGCCCTCGCCGGTTCGCGCACCTATTTCGCCATGGCCTTATCCCCCACATGCATTCCATAGGATACATATAGATTTTTTTGGTCCAATGAATGAAAAAATGTACTTAATAATAGTAGACGCGTTTTCTAAGTGGGTTGAATGCGAAGTAATGAATGCTAATACTTCGTCAAAAGCAGTAATTGAGAAACTATTTGGCTTTATGTCTCGTTTTGGTATACCTAATATTATAGTTAGTGACAATGGAACTTCGTTTACCTCGCAAGAATTTAACCGGTTTTGTTTATTAAACGGAATAACGCATTTGTTTTCACCCGTATATCATGCAAACAGTAATGGACAGGCAGAATCATTCGTCAAAATTGTTAAGAAGGGGTTGAAATCAATAATTTTAGAAAACGGTTATTCAAAAGATATACAAAATCGCTTATCAAAATTTCTTTTTGACTATCGCAATTCGATACACAGTACCACAAATCGATCGCTAGCGGAGTTAGTTTTCGGTCATAAGCTTCGCTCTCGGTTAGACTTAATATCGGTTGCCGAGCCTTCGCCGGCACCGTCGTCACAATCAGAACTGACAACCTTGGTCGAACATAATCAGTCCTTACAGGCAAAAAAATATGGTGGTAAAATTAGGAAAAAATTTGAAAAAGGTGATGTGGTATGGGTGCAGATGTATGAAAAGAACGGAAAAAAACGGTGGAGTAAGGGCGTCGTTGTCCAGGAGATCGGCCAAGTCATGTATGTGATACATTTGCCTGATCTAGAGCAGAAAGTTACGCGCCATATGGATCAGCTGCTTAAATACAAAGGAGATGATTGCGGGAAAGCGGAAAGAGCGGCTCAACAAGAAGCATCCACCTTTGAAGATATCGTTCCTGAGCCATCGAGTATCGGTTTAAAAGGTCAGACGAACACAGTGGTGACCCCTTCTGTGGACTCTGCTCGAGTTAACTCGTCGATCGATCCATCAGGGCAAGACACAGAAAACATAGCGGTCGAACAACCGCCCGTGCATGCCGAGCCAAGGACGCCACCACTTGCCGCGCGGTTCGAGGAAAGAGTGGACGCGGCAGAGTTCGCGACGCCGACAGGCGGGGTTATAGAAGACGCGGATCCGCTGCCGCAGACCACATCACCTCAAGACGATGAGATAACTTCATCTCCGCGTCCTCGCCGTTTTAGACCTAAGATCAATTATAAACAGTATTTTTAGGTTTGGGTTAATGGGGGGGAAATTGTTATATATGTATGCATAGGTACCTAGTATAAACACGGTGGCTGCGACCACCGTCCTTTTAAAATAAACAGTGTGCTATCGTTGCTCGGTCTAATCACTTGCCTCCTCTCCGTACCCCTCTATAGAACACTTACCTTACCTTACTTTATGATAAGACCGAAATCTGCCCTGTAAACACATTATCCGCGTACCTAGATAAGACCAAACTATTCCGTGGCAATTCTCAGCCACTATTTTATAGGCCTAAAGAAACCTCATAAGTAAATCCGTGTTTTCTCAGACGATAAGTCGCTGGATTAGAATGACTTTAGGTGAGTGCGGAATAGACATAACAATGTTTACGGTTCACAGTACGCGAAACGCGTCGACTTCCAAGGCCCACAGCCTGGGAGTCAACATGGACTTGATTAGGAAGATCGCTGGTTGGAGCGGCTCTTCCCAAACATTTGGTAAATTCTATAAGAGAAGTATAATTGACTCCAAAGATTATTTCGCTAGATATATTATGTTAAATAGATGACAGTTTTTTTTGTCGAATATAAAGTTCATTGTAAAACTTTCACATTCGTGTAAATAGATGATTAAATCTATTTTCATTTTGGATATGAAATTTTCTCATTTTAATTGATATTTCACGAAGTCTCTCAAAATCTACAAGTGTATTAAATCTAATCTAGAAGACGAAGCAATGAAGATAATTAGTGATTAAACGAACTTACCTTACGTGAAGTACTATCATAATTATCTGAGTTGCTTCGTCGAATAGATTAGACACCCACCCTCCCATTTACATGCCCAGTACGTGAAATATCATGAAAATGGCTCTCTCTGAACTAAATGATGATATGCGGGTGGGATTGCGCCGCGCTGAGCGGCCGGCATACCCTCTTTTGATTTTAACTTTTACTTTTTTTTTAGAAATCTCTCAAAATTCAGTGCTTATTGGCGACACCGTACGTGTTACTACAAGTGTATTAAATCTAATCTATTCGACGAAGCAACTCAGATAATTATGATAGAACTTCACGTAAGGTAAGTTCGTTTAATCACTAATTATTTCCTTGGATGATAAGATTTGTTTCAATATAAACATTTTCTTGAAACGTGATTAGACATGTTTGTTTTTCTTACGAAATATATATATCTTAACCCATCATAAACATATTATTTCATACTCCGTTAACTCTTGGCCCCGCTAAATAAGAGAATATAGTTAATATCTTATTATGTGAATTTGACCTTTCTAACATCAGAAGTGGGATAGAACTTAGTTATTTATTAGTGTCTAATATTTATTTTTATTTTTCATGGACCCAACACTCACGAAATTTGTGATCAACGGCAGCTCACTGGTGTGGCGTAAAACTCAACATCCTGTTGGCATCGCCATCGCGCTGACCCGCTACCAACAATGGCAGCATCGGGATGTGGTGTTCCAGTATTGAAAAGCTTCCATAAGGAAGGATGAAGAGCAGCTACCATAAAGGAGTAGCTACCTACTTAACAAAGGCCAGTACGATTTAAGCTACCTAGTGTAGTTTGTTTTGCGATATCCTTATTTTCTACAAACTTATTGTTTCGATTGCAAAAGTCTGAAAGTCAAATTAAAGTAAACAACAAAAAATAATAATAAATTTTACTAAGGCGAAATTAAAATTTAGACACTTACAAGTCGATCCTATGGTTTTGTCTAGGGTTATGGTTTGGTTTTATCCTATGGTTGTTCAAACAACAATTATGGTCTACGAAAATCGTATGTTCCAATTGATGTCATATAATATTATGACTTTAATAAGTAACAAATAAAACTTACTCTGGGAAACTTTTGGTTTAAGTGATCGAAACATCTGTACTGTGCTGATAAATTATATTTTTAGAATTATAGGATCGGTCTTGTATAAATGTTCAAAACTATATGGCATCCTTTAACAGTATTTTAAAGACTCACCAAATTTATTTTCTTCGTTGCAAATATTACAGCGCTAAAGTTGCAATTATTTTTTTTAAATAAAATTGAATTAGTTAACCAAGAAATTATGATCTTTAACTTTAATCTACCCTTGATTCTAAATTTTTTCTTTTTCCTACTAATATTATAAATTTGAAGTTTTGGTTACAACCATTCAATGGATACTACGCGGGCATAGCCACATTTACCAGCGTAGAAATAAAACATCGATATATTAAGAAAAGTTTATTTATGTATGTATGTATAAAATACCTAATAAATAAATAAATGAATATCACGGGACAACCACCACCACCAGACGACCAGATGGCCTAGTGATTAGAGAACCTGACTACGAAGCTTGAGGTCCCGGGTTCGATTCCCTTGTCGGGGCAGATATTTGCATGAAAAATACGAATGTTTGTACTCGGGTCTTGGGTGTTTAATATATATATATATATATACTAGCTTTTGCCCTCGGCTTCACTCGCGTGTACCATGAGTATTCCAAAGAACCAAGATATCAAGCAAGCAAGCATACAGGCAAGCAAGCAAGCATGCAAGCATGCAAGCAAGCATGCATGCACGCAAGCAAGCAAGCGTGCAAGAAAGCGTGCAAGTAAGCGAGCAAGCAAGCCCGACTAAACTTCAGGTAGATACGGTCCTTTACAGTATTTCTTTATATACAATGTTTTTCACTATTCGAAAGCGGGCACTAAAATAACCAGGTTTGTTAATAATATAAAACCTATTATTAATTTCCCCTGTCTTGCATGAGGTACAATTCAATGTTTTCTTACCTTCTACGGAAACTTGAGTAACTGGAAGCGCTGTGTACCTACTTAGCATTGATATTATACATATTATAGTACTTTGTTAAGGTGTTGTGTGACCTAACCGTTAAGGAGTTATACCTCCCATCATCAGCTCATCTGAATAACCAGAAAGTATACAACTAAAGGTCTATACGTGCGTGTTTATTTGTGTGGCACAACTTTGCGATTGTTCGCGTACTTTCTTTCTTTTTATTTTTCTTGGTTCTATTTGTGAGATCCTATAATTGGCTCCTATGTTATTACATGTTTAACCTACTCTGTAATTTGTAGCTGTTGGTTCTCCGAAAATAAATAAATAAATAAATAAATAAATAAATATGATATTTAAAGAAACTTCCTTTAACTCCTAACCGTTAAGGAGTTTAACCTTCCATCATCAGCTCACCCGGATAACCTGAAAGAATACAACTATCGGTCTATACGTACCTATAATATTACCTTCCATCATCATCAAACGGGATTAACCTTAACCTTCCATCATCAGCTCACCTGGATAACCTGAAAGAATACAACTATCAGTATATACGTACCAATAATATTTGAAAAAATTTCCTTAACTCCTAACCGTTAAGGAGTTTTACCTTCCATCATCAGCTCATCTACATGAGATGATGTCTACCAGACGCAAACACTTAAATAGCTTGAGAAAATATATGAAAAACGTAATGCGTGCCTACAAAACTTGAGGGTTGCCCTCGATTTCCCTAAGATCCCGACATCAGATCCTGATTGGGTGACAATGGAACCATCTCAAGAGTATATTGTATTCTTTCGAATAAAAAAATAATTTTTATAATCGGTCCACAATTGACCAAGAAATCGGCGAACATACCTACATAAAAAAATACATGAAGTGGAATGCATGTAATCTCTTCTTTTTTTGAACTCGGTTAAAGAGCCCTTTGCGGCCTATTTACAGTGTGAACTTATGAATTTTGAAATTTTAGCTTTCTAAAAACCAGTAAAACGCAAAATCCCGTTTTTTCCCGTTCCCGTAAGAATTTCGGGAAATGCTTTCTTAGTGCTCCCCTACACTCCCCAAGGAACCCATTTGCCAAATTCCGTCTTCGAAAAAACGAGAAATCCCGTTTTTTCCCGTTCCTGTGGGAATTTGGGAAAGTCCTCTCACAATGCTCCTCTACACTCCCCAAGCAACATACATGCCGAATTCAGCTTTCTACAACCAGTAAAACGAAAAATCCCGTTTTTTCCCGTTCCCGTGGTAATTTTAGAAAATCCTCTCTCAATGCTCCTCTACACTCCCTAAGCAACCTACATGCCGAATTTCAGCTTTCTACGACCAGTAAAATGAAAAATTCCGTTTTTTCCCGTTCCTGTGGGAATTTTGGAAAGTCCTATCACAATGCTCCTCGACACTCCCCAAGCAACTTACATGCCGAATTCAGCTTTCTACAACCAGTAAAACGAAAAATCCCGTTTTTTCCCGTTCCCGTGGGATTTTTGGAAAATCCTCTCTCAATGCTCCTCTACATTCCCTAAGCAACCTACATGCCGAATTTCAGCTTTCTATGACCAGTAAAACGAAAAGTTCTGTTTTTCCCGTTCCCGTGGGAATTTTGGAAAGTCCTCTCTCAATGCTCCTCTACACTCCCCAAACAACCTACCTGCCGAATTTCAGCTTTCTACGACCAGTAAAACGAAAAATTCCGTTTTTTCCCGTTCCCGTGGGAATTTTGGTAAGTCCTCTCTCAATATATTTCAAACTAAATACAAACTGAAATATAGATGCACAGAAAAAACCCCAGAAAAAAGACCAATGCTGGGAATCGAACCCAGGTCCTCAGCGTTCCGTGCTGCGTGCTTACCCCTACACCATCACTGGTCTAGAGGTTAGCGACGAATCTTTCCCATACATCGTTAATTTCAGTCTGTTATAATCACTTTATGCCTTAGACTAAGGATATGGCTAGACCAGTTCTATTTAAGACGAACAAAAAACCGTCATGTGTCTCTTTCTAGCACATGCAAAATCTCACTGTGAAAAAAAGAGTGAAGCATAGACAAACACCGCCATCTTAAACGTCAGTGTGTCAAATTCTGAGTCGTCGTGGTAGCCAGCTGGATACCAAACGTTGTTATCAGTTTTCCCTTGTTTTTATGTGTTTTATGCCATTTTGAAGAGTGAAATTTAGTTAATTTCATATCACTATAACCATGGATTGTGTGGCTATCGGTTGCAAGAGTAGAATGGGTGTATTAACAGAAAGTGACCAAAGAATATCTTTCCATCGGTAAGTTATCGACTATCATTATGAACTTATTGCGCAATGTTTAGATTATATGATCTGTTCTCAATAAATAAATTGCCGTTCTAAATATTGTGAAGTCATAAAGATCACGTCAGGCCAAAGATTTATTAAAATAATGAACAACAAAACATCTGTTCAGGCCGTTATGACAGTTCATGTACGTAAAATTTGATAAAAGGGATGTGGTTAAATAAATCGATATTGTATGTCATCATCATTGTATTTCAGGTTCAGCTTTTGTCACTTTTATTTAAAATTAATATATATTTTTGTTAAACTGTTTATAGGCTCTGAGAAGCACTACAAGAAAAACTAATTAAGTTGTATTATGGCTAATATAATGCTAATTGTTGATGTGTATTGTTCTCAGGTTACCTAAAGATCCTGATTTATGAAAGTTTGGCAGAAAAATAATCAAAAATGTATTCTGTTTTTTTTGAGAAATAAAAAAATGGTTTTATTTAGTGGTCAATAAATAATAAAACTACGTAAAATAAAATCATAATTACTATTTCATAATTGTCGTTTTACTTTTCCCCTTATATCCATTTTACTACTCGTACATAAATATACAAATAAATATAAATAACTAGCTGTTGCCCGCGACTCCGTCTGCGGACAATAGGGGTATAAAAAATAGCCTCCGACCTATTCTCAGACCTGCCGAATATAGAACCAAAAGTTTCATAAAGATCGGTCAAGCCGTTTCGGAGGAGTTCGATAACAAACACCGTGACACGAGATTTTTATATATTAGATTGAAGATTGATACTCTTTATCGGGACCTAAGTATGGTCTCGTTAAAAAAATTGTACGTTGCACGTATTATTTGGGTCATTTTAGGCGATCGGCAGATGGCTGGCGGTAAGGCTCGGGGAGGTTAATTTGCGTTTTGTTTTTGTTGTTGTTTTTGTTAATAATTCTGTATCGTTTTTCGAGTTTGTCGTTATTAGATTTGACTAGTCCACACCGCTCCGCCACCAGCCAAAAGCGCCTCAGTATGCTTATTTTTAAACTCGCAGACTCTTATTTTACAACTTACAACTACTACTACTCATTCCAATATCAAACTGCTTTTCGTAATTTTAGAACTAAAGGAAAAGAGTATAAAAAGAATCATTAAAATGCTGAATAGTATGCTTGCGAGTAATTTTTCGAATCCAATTTGGTCCTTCAAATTATGACACGATAATTATTTTTGACAGCTAAAGTTTATCGATATAAAAGTAGCACATCTCTAGGATATATATATATCGATTTATAAATACACTATAGTAAACTGGCTTCATCGAATTGAAAGCCAATACAGACAAACGTATATCTGTCTCTATTTGCAGATGATGTTTTCTTTTAGAACGAGAGAGAATACCGATGGTTATATTTCGTCTTAAATATGACGTGTCTAGCCATATCCTTAGTCTAAGCTTTATGCAGTGATAAAGCGCTCATCGATGTTATGCCCTCTACCGAGAGACTTTAACACTCCTTCGGAGCTAACCGCTCACCTGGACCAAGAGATGGCGCTACTGTGCAACTTTAAACAAGTCAGATATGAAGTATCTTTTTTTATTTATTTTTCAACTTCATTTTTTATTACTTTTACGGTCATCCCATGAAACCATATATTTCAAACTAAATACAAAATGAAATATAGATGCACAGAAAAAACTCCAGAAAAAAGACCAATGCTGGGAATCGAACCCAGGTCCTCAGCAATCACATCCAGATACCAGACGCCGTAAGTTAAAGTGGCTTCTCTTATATTCTGTAGCCGATTTGCGCTAAACCTGACATTGTCTATGACGAAACAAGATTGTGCCGTGAGTTCTGTCGAAACTTTGTCCGTCATCAACTCCGGCAATGCCGCACGGGATAAGGTGTCGGCTACGTACATATACTTGCCTGGTTTGTACACGACCTCAAAGTCATAAGCTTGAACGCGAAGCATCATTCGCTGTAGCCTCGCGGGTACTGATTCAAGAGTTTTCTTGAATAGCGCCTCCAATGGCTTATGATCGCTCTCCACGGTCACACCATCCCGTCCGAATACATACTGATGGAAACATTCAAGTGCGAATACAATCGCAAGCATCTCTTTTTCTATCTGCGCATAACTTTTCTGTGTGTCAGTGAGCGTTGCCGAGGCAAACTCGACGGGGCGACCGCCCTGCAGCAATACTGCGCCCACTGCGCTCGCGCTCGCGTCGACGGAGAGCAGCACGGGCTCACGCGGTGCGTACAGCGCCAGCACCGGCGCTGAGCACAATGCCTGTTGCAGAGCTTCCACCACTGCGTCATGATTTGTGTCCCACGACCACGCGGCACCTTTCTTTAATAAACACCTCAGGGGGCTAACCATTTCCGAGTAATTGGGTATGAATTTCGACAGATAATTAACCATACCCAAGAATCGTTCAAGTGAAGCCCTATCTTTAGGTCGCGGCATCTCTACAACAGCTCTTAATTTGCTTTTGTTAATCTGCATTCCACTAGCGCTAAACGTATGCCCTAGGTATGTGACTTGTCCTACGCAAAACTCGCATTTGCCGCGATTGAATCGCATACCAACCTCTCTGGATCTATCCAGCAGTCTTTTAAGACGAAGGTCGTGCTCCTGTATGGTGGAACCCCAGACTATGATATCGTCCACAAAGGAATCCACCCCTTCCAGGTCTTCCAGTAGTTGGCGCACTCTGGCGTGGAACACCTCGGCCGCACAATTAATTCCATACGGTAGCCGTAGGAATTGGTATCTGCCGAATGGTGTTCCAAAAGTACATAAATCTGCACTCTGGTCATTAATTTCTATCATCCAATAGCCAGAGCGCGCATCTAATTTACTAAAATACCTAGCACCTTGTAATTTTGTAGCGATTTCAGATAAGGTTGGCAAAGGATAGTGAGCTCGTCTAATTACACGGTTTAGAGGTCTGGGATCCAGACATACACGGATGTCGCCATCTTTTTTAGCTGCAACCACAATCGCATTTACCCATAGTGTTGGATGTGACACCTTTCTTATTACCCCTAACTGGACCATTTTATTTAAGGAATCTCTTAATTTGTCCCTAATACCAATAGGAATTTTTCTAACGGGACACACAGAAGGGCTCGCGTCCTTTTCCACGACAATGTTATATTTACCAGGCAATTTACCCAGTCCTTTGAACAACTCATCATATTCGTTCATTACTAATGATAAAACGCGTTTAACTATCCCTAATTCCTCACACGCATATTTACCTAAAACGCTCTGACATTCACTAAGTGTAATCACAAATTTTAAGGAATAAACATGATTTTTGTACACCCATGACATAACACACGTTCCAACTATAGGTATATAATTTCCACAAAATGATTGTGCTTTTATATTGCTCAACAGTAAATCATTCTTATTATAACCTAAACTTTCAAACTTACATTCAAATAGAAATTACATTCAAATCAGACCCTGTGTCAAGTTTAAAGTTTATTGACATTCCGTTTCTGGCCAACACTAATGATTCATACCACTTACTGCTTTGTCCATTAAGTGGTTGCTGATCATCCAGCGTCTCCACATAGAAAAGTTCCTCTTCTTGTTGGTTATCTTCACATAATTCGTACACTTTATTGTTCCTAACAGGACACATTTTCCTAAAGTGTCCTTTTCTATTACACGATATACAGTTTGCAAACATTGCCGGACACCGCGGACCACTATCACAACGCCAATAGCCACACGCTGCACAGCACTCGGAGTACCCCGTATCGTCACGCCGGGCGCCGGCAGGGGAGCGCCCGCCGCGCCGGCGCCGGTCCCGCGGGCCTGCCAGCGCGCCCGCGCAGCATCGCCGCGCGCGCCCCGGCGACCATGCCCCGCGTTTGACCTAAACACAGCATCCACCGTTGCCGTTGATGAACCCGCACCGTCACCACTGGATATTTTTGACCCTTCGATCTGACGTTTTTCTTCATTTGTCATTTCATTAGCTTGACACAATTTTACCGCCTTATCCAGAGTGAGATCGTCCGTCCTGAGTAATCTTTCCCGCACGCAACCTTCTAGAACGCCACAAACTATACGATCCTTTATTAGCCCTTCTTCCAAATGTTCAAACTTACAATTTTGAGACAATAAACGTAAAGCAGTTACGTAATCATCAATACTTTCACCCTTTTCTTGATTCCGTGTAAAAAATTTGAATCGTGTCATTGTGGTGTTTTATTTTGTGGTAAAATGTTCGTTGAACTTTGTAACTAAAGTGTCAATTCTCCACCCATTACACGAATATTTAAAAGCGACTGGTTTGTCCTTGCTCCTAATGCGGGAGGCAAGGGGGAAATGACTAATCATGGAAATGTCGACTCCGCCTGCTTAGGGGAAGACGAATGACATCATAGCTTCGGGGCTGGGCTAGATGCGACGTGACTAACGGTAGACGTGGTTATCCAGTCCCCAACCTACTACAACTTAAAACTAAGGGGTAAAACTTATTCTATCTAATCACGCGAGGGCTAGGTCAAGTAGCCTCGCGAGTGGAACATGCAATTATAGTCCTTGCTCCTTATACGGGAAGTGCAAGGTAGCGTCAAATTTAACAATTGAATTCAATGCAATTGAATTGGTTATTGCATTGCATTGTTTGCCTTTGTTCTTTAAATTACGTAAAAAGTTCTAAGCGGCAGATAGGACTGTACACGATGTTAGCTACAGAAATGCCTTTAACGTACCTAGTTCTAAGTGTCAGATAGTCCTGTACACGCGGTCTCCTTAAACATCGTTTTATACGTATGTAGATCTATGTGTCAGATCGAACAGCGTACCCTGTATTTTGCTGATAATATATCTAATTGAACTAAAATATGAAAAATTGTTACATACCTCCATTTGTAGTGGAAGCTTGATCCAATTTTGGTTTGAAACAACCAATCCCCGACCTTTTTGCTCCTAATTTCAAAGATTCTAACCTTTTTGTACGTTTGTCCGTCATGAGTCAAAATAGTGTTTTGACTGAAATAATTAATTTAAAAGAATGAAACAGACTTTAAGCATAAAAAACAAATAAAATATGAAAGTATATAAATTGTAATACCAGTAATATTTTAGGTATTGACGTAAATATTCACGTGCGTTGAGTAGTCGACCTGACCGTGAATGGAATGCGAAGTGGTAAATCG